>JAZHYW010043374.1:0-284279 GCA_037355805.1 Ixodes ricinus
GCTTAGAGGTGTAATCTAAAAGAACTGCAAGCTACAGCTGGTGTAAAAGGCCAGTGTTATGAAGGAAATTTAAAACTCGATCGAATGGTACCAATGGTTGATCGCCAAGCAGAAAATATGGATGAAAGGGAAGGTGATCTCGAAAAAGTTCTGGAAAACATGATCGGCGCTCTTGGTTTAAAGCTTTGCAATGCCACAGGATGTGCAAAACAGTCATATGCTTTCCCACATTTGTCGCAAAGTTTAACATCCTCACCACAGAGCAGGTGCAAATGAGTCAAACGGGTATGACCAATTCTTAAGCGGCAAAGGAGAACCTCAACCTGACGGTCTTTATGGAAGCAACTCTCCCATACCCCCAGTTGGGGCTTGATATTGTGAAGCTTGTTCTCTTTTTCCAAATCCCAATCCAACTGCCATGACTTCATAATCGATTTCTGTATGATCGGTTTCAGGTCTTGGTGTGGCAGGCCAAGAGGCAGTTTTGGGCATTCTTTCGCAGAGGCAGCAAGCAAGTCTGCTTTCTCATTGCCAGGAAATACCCACGTGGCTTGGGACCCAGCAGAATTTGATCTGGTGTCCTTGTTGAAGTGCTCGGTTTAACCGTACCCGAAGATATTGCACGAGAAGGTTCTTGCTGTCTGCTAAGGACGAAATGGCTAGAAGAACGCTCTGGGAGTCGACAAACAGAATTGCTTTCATGATATTGTTCTTCAATAAGTACTCAACAGCCATTAAAATACCGTACAATTCAGCAGTAAAAATATTTGCAAGAGTGTGGAGTTGTCGAACTTTCCTGAAGGCAATGGAATAAACTGCACACCCCACAAAAGTTGATGTTTTCGATCCATCAGTGTAAAAATGCGAGTAGTCCTTGTATTTCTGTTCTAAATCGGCAAACTCCTGCTGAAGAACTAGTGGAGAAATAGCTCTTTTTCTGTACTTGGACAGTGACCAGTCACAAGAGATTGGCAGAAGGTCCCAAGGCGCAACTCTCTCATTGCTCCTCAGCAAAGCAGCCTCACTAAAGGGGAGATGGAGCGATGTTGCCATGCTCTGTACTCTGAAACTCAGGGGCCGAACAATGCTCGGCTTGTTTTCAAAGAGTCGGAAGGACGTAGAAGGTTGAAGGGCATCAAAAGTGGGATGTTGAGGATAGCTGTATATCTTGTAAGCATAACAAAGACTCAAATATTGCCTTCGTCTTTCCAAGGACATTTGATGTGTATCAGCATACAAGCTAAGCACAGGTGATGTTCGAAATGCTCCCGTGGCAAGTCTGGAGCCCCAGATGATGGACGGGGTCCAACATCTTTAGGGCAGACGGACGCGCCGACCCATAAACAATCGCGCCATAGTCCAAGCGGGACCGCACCAAGGAGTTATAAAGTCGCAAGAGGCACCGTCTGTCAGACCCCCAGGACGTATGCGACAACACTTTGAGGATGTTTGATGAACGTAGGCATTTATGTTTCAACTCTTTCAAGTGGGGTATAAAAGTGAGCTTTTTATCAAATATTATTCCTAGAAACTTGTGTGCCTCCTTTACAGAGATAGCAACGTCATTTAAGTGCAACACTGGATCTGGAGACAGGCCACGGCGGAGTGAAAAGGGAACACAGACTGTCTTTTCGGGAGAGAACCTGAAGCCATTTTGATCAGCCCACTTGCTCATCTTATTGATTGTGAGCTGCAGTTGCCGTTCACAGCTGGACAGGTTACAAGAGGAAAACAATATCTGCACATCGTCCACATACATTGAATAGGATACAGATGGTGGTACAACCTTAGCCAGACTATTAATCTTCACAGCAAAGAGTGTAACGCTCAATACTCCACCCTGAGGGACGCCATTCTCCTGGAGAAAAACATCCGACAGGATGGAGCCCAAACGCACTTGGAAGGTCCAACCCGTCAAGAAACTTTGAATGCAGCGAAGCATGCGACCTCGGACACCATATGAGTACAAGTCTCGAAGGATTCCATATCTCCAAGTCGTGTCGTAAGCCTTTTGTAGGTCAAAGAAGACAGAAACACAGTGCTGGCGATGGACAAATGCTTCCCGAATAGAAGTTTCCAGGCGGACAAGGTGGTCTATCGTGGAACGGCCCGCTCGGAAGCCGCACTGATTTCTATCAAACACACCCTCTGCCTCTAAAAAATGTACAAGACGGCGATTAACGAGTCTCTCATAGGTTTTGCCCAGGCAGCTTGTCAATGCAATTGGGCGGTAGCTCGTCGGTAAAGAGGGGTCTTTGCTAGGTTTCAGTAGAGGGATTATATGTGCCTTTTTCCAACAGTCAGGAAAACAAGCAGCATCCCACAGTAAATTAAAAAAGGTGAGCAAACTGTTTAAAGATTCAGGCGACAGTCTCCTTAGCATCTCGTATTGAATCCTATCCGGCCCAGCCGCAGATTCTTTTTTGACGCCAAGAGCCAATTCAAGCTCACACCGTGTAAATGGCTTGTTATAAGGAACACCCTGAGCACCAGAAAAAGAAATAGCTTGTTTTTCTGCTGCTGATCTAAACCTCTTAAAGGATTCACTATAGTTGGCTGAGTTAGAGACTTCCTGGAAGTGTTCACCAAGAACATTTGCTTGTTCCTTAAGGGATGTTGCTGATGGAAAAAGGGGTATCCTGAAAGACCGATAGTCTCCCCTGATCTTCCTAAGACGATCCCACACTTCCTTTGATGAAACAAAACTACTCAAAGATGTGACATATTTTTTCCAAGAACTGCCTTTAGCTTGCCTTCGCGTCCAGCGAGCTTTGGCTCTTCTTTTCTTGAATTCAAGCAGATTCCGTGGAGTGGGATATCGTCTAAAGATGCACCACGCCTTGTTTTGTGACTTGCGTGTTGTGGTGCAGTCATTGTTCCACCACGGCTTGCACTTCTGGGGAGTCGTCCAGAGGTCTGGGGAATACTGTGTGATGCGGCATTTATAATCGCTTCAGTAACGTACAGCGTGGCATCTTCAGGGCTCATGTTTACAAGAACAGACGAATCAATAAAAGCCTCCAAACAAAAAAGAGACCAGTCAGCCTTTTCCAATTTCCACCTTGGAAGTCGTGTCGGAATAGAAGGAATTGGCATCGTGCTTTCTAGAACAATAGGGAAATGATCACTCCCAAAAGGGTTATTTAAAACCTTCCATGAAAAGCATGGAAGTAAAATTGGTGATGCAATAGAAAGGTCAATAGATGTAAATGATTGATGTGCTGCACTAAAAAATGTGGGTTCCCTCCCATTAAAAAGACACAATCCAGATGATAATAAAAACGCTCTATGACGCCTCCACGTGAATCCTGGCGAGCACTACCCCACAAAGGGTGGTGGGCATTAAAATCGCCTAAAATTAAAAAAAAGGTTGAGGTAATTGTTTTACAAGTGACTCAAGTTCACTGATATGCAGTGGAGAGTTAGGTGGCAGATAAAGAGAAACTACCGTGATCAAACGGTCAACAAGAAGGCGCACCGCTACAGCCTCTAGGGGCGTAGAAAGGGGGACCTCCGAGCAAGCAACACCACTCTGTACCACTAGTGCCACTCCTCCCGACATATTAGGGGAGAGTCTATCTTTTCTAAAAACTTGGTGCCGACGTAAAATCTGTGTATGAGTGTTATTTAAATGTGTTTCTTGCAGGCTGAGTGCAATGGGTCTCAGCTCGTCCATAAAATAATTTACATCATCAATATTTCTGATTAGGCCACGGCAGTTCCACTGCATAAAATGGAAATTGGTCATTGTTTTAAGAATGAGTTAAAATATGAATAAAGAAGAAACACTGGGAGAATAAATAAAAGTTCTAAAGCTGCCGTATGTGGCAAAAATTAATTTGCAATGTCACGTTGGTGGGATCACAGGTTTTTTGCCTTTGTGTTTACTCTTAGATAGTCTGCCACTCCATGTCGTCTTGGTCAGACGCATGAGTGGAGACTTCGTCTACACTCATCCATGGCCTCAGTTTCCTGAGGCGAGGCTTTTCCTGAAGGTTTTTTCAGGTTCGGGGAACGGGGCGCCATGCCCCGCCCGCGACCAGACCCAGCCAAAGGGGCAGAGGAGGTGCTGGGCGAGGCGTCACCCAGGTCCACCCGTTCCTGTCCCTTAGGCGCTGCAGGTGCGGCACGAGAGCCATGCCGCTCCTTCGATGATGCTCTCTCCAGGGAGTGTGGGCGAGAGTGTCGACCCTTCTCCCTGGAAGGAGACTGCAGGAGAGGGGACGGTTGCGGCAGCCACCGGCCCATCCTGGGTCTGGGAAACAGCCTGAGAGGACAAAGGCTGTTGTCCCGTTGGAGTGCGAAGGTTCGCACTCTGGCTGGGAGGGTCCGTAGACCGCCCAGCCGCGATTGCATGCCCCGGAAGCTGAATCTTCAGCTGGGGCGTGGGGGACTGCCGCGGCTTCCCATAGTCCAGAAAGGACGTTTGGGTCGCCACTGCTACCATCAGTGGTGCAGGTCCCCGCTGCACCACCTGCGAGTAGCTGCCCTTGCGCAAGAATCCGAAGCGACGGCGTGCCTCTGGGTAGGAGAGGTTTTCCTTGACTTTAAGTGTAAGTACCTCCTTCTCCTCCTTCCACGTTCTGCAGGATCGAGAATATGCAGGGTGGGGATCACCACAGTTCACACAGTGTGCGTCGTTGGTGCAAGAGTCTGTGGGATGGTCATTCTTGGCACATTTTGCACAAGTGGCTTTTCCACGGCATTGCTGGGAACCATGGCCAAACCTCTGGCATTTGAAACACCTACGAGGATTAGGCACATAGGGCCGAACCTTGCAGTGGAGATAGCCAGCTTTCACGGCCTCTGGAAGTGTGGCGGACTCAAACGTTAAGACTATGTGCTTTGTCTTGTGTTCTGTGTCATCACGACGAATTGTGATTCGTCGTGCAGCTGATGACTCCTTGGTCACAGAGGCCCTCTACCACCTCTGCGTCAGATATGTCTAGCAGGTCGTCCTCGGAAATTACTCCTTGGACGGTGTTCAGTTTGCGGTGAGGGGTAACACTGACTTTATAGTCTGTACACAGCAGTTAAGACCCAAGAGGGCATCACTCTGCTGCTTTGATACTGATTTCCACAAGGAGGTCTCCGGATGCCATTTTTTTTGCGTTGAAGTTTTTGCCAACAACTCCTTCTAGTGTCTTAGCTACAAGGAAGGGGGACAGTTTGCCCAGTGGCTTTTCATTTTCAGAATGAAGAACTAGAAATCTTGGGAACTTTTGCAGAAACAGAAGACTGTTTCAGAGTGGAACGGTACTTCGGTGCGGACCCTTTTCAGGGCCCGATCAGAAGGTTTTTTAGTTTGCAGACCCATAAAGATGGGAAAGGAAAGTTCAGTGCCCGGGTGCACCGCCCACCACGGAGCCCAACAAGGGGGTAGGTAATGTGCCATAGCAAGAAAGGCTTGGCTGACACAATTACTCTACCAGTGCTGCCCGGGCACTATACCCTAGTGTGGTTGCAGGGACAGGACCTGTTTCCACTCAAGGTTGGCCCTTGCCGCCTAAGAAGGTGAAAAAGGAAGGAAGAGAGTGTAGAAGAAAAGAGAAAGAGGTGGGAGGAAAAGTGAAAGAAGGAAGAAGAGGGTAGAAGAGGCGACTGACTGAATCATCCTGGTCGGGCCAAGCCAGGACACCCGTCTACGAGAAGCAGGGGCCGAAGCGGTGTATTGCCTCACCCGGGGGCCCCGAAGGGTCCAAACATACCCCGGGCTCAGCTCAACCACCAGGGTCCCCTTTTCCCCGGACACGGGTTACGCCACGCACAGCCAGGCGTGGGTGGGCGAACCCACATGGCTCGGGGTTCGTAGTGACGCCACTCACCAAGCACCTACTATAAAGTAGGTGCCCCCTGCGTGCGGGTATGGTGGCCCACGTGGCTGGGGTCCGTGGTGACGCTACTCACCAAGCACCTAGCACCTAAGGTGCAGGCGCCCCTGCGGGGCTCGGGGTACGTGGAGACGCCACTCTCCAAACACCTGCTTTCACAGGTGCCCTCTGCTGGGATATCGTCACAGTGGGGATCGCGAAGCTTGATAACGCACTCCCCGGGTCGCATTGTAGCTGTTGTCCCCGCAGCTTCGTCATCAAGTCTTGCGAAGGAGAGAATGGAAAGAAAAGTTCCGCTTTTATCCTTGGAATTCCAACGCGACGAAGACACTTCTTGGCTCAGTGGCGTTTCGTTTGAGTATTCTGGGTCCGACTGGTGCCAGTAAGCTGGTGTAAAGTGAGAAACGTTCCTACCCAATATCGTTACACGGCCCCTTTAAGCTTAACTGCATCCAGAGCTGCGCGGAGCGCAAGTTCGTCCGCATTCTTTTGCTGAGGTTGTGACGACGTCAGAACGCCCAGCTTGATTGGCTCTCCTTGAAGAATAGTGGCTAGACCTCAAAGCAAGCTGCCTTGAGCTCTGCCCACTATCCTTTAATCAGAGCCAATCAAAGCTCGGCGTTCTGGCGTCAGCAGAACCCCAGCGAAAACGCAGACGAACTTGCGCTCCGCCTGCAGGCCTTCTCTTCTAAGCAGTGCTGACAGAGCTCGCGTGTTTACGAATCTCACGGAAGTTATAGCGGCTACACAGTATATCCCGGACGTTTTCGACGAGCTGTCTCGGAAACCGAACGCGACGAGATAAATAATTACAGCGGCGCTTCAGTGCCCGATTTGACTTCTCTCGCGCTCGTTAGGCTGAGTGAGTGTTGCTTGGATACGGCGGACGGCCGTTGGGTCGATAACCCTATAACCATCGCAGACGACAGCTATGCAATGCTGTTCTGGTTTCCACATCGCGATACGGCAGTTGCGCTCTGCTGTCAATGTTTGCGCTGACGAAGTCGTTGGTTTGTCAACGTCTTGCTACAATTACAGAGGCTGCTACAATCTTCGTATGTGGAGCGCAAGATCGTCTGCTACTTGCACAGGAGCTGCGATGAGTCAGAACGCCGAGCTCTTATTGGCTGATTTAAAAAAATAGGGGGTAAACTCAAGGCACCTAGCTTTGACGTCTACCCGCTATCCTTTCAATCAAAGCCAATCAGGAGCTCGGCGTCGTTCTGACGTCACCGCAACTTTTACACAAGATGCAGACGAACTTATACGCTCCACATTGCGCAGATCAGTTAATACCGAACCTGCTTATTTTGCTTTTATTCTTGCTGTTGTAAAGTGCTGTGCCGGGATTAAGAAGTTTAACCGATTAATTGGTAAGCCCTTCTAGATTAATTAATCTGTTGATCAGTCTTACATGAAAGCTAATCACTGATTAGCGTCATGGAAGCAAGTCACTGATACTGAGGCGTCAGAGGATGAAAAAAGTAATTAGTTTGGTATTGTTAGCTGCCAGCAGCTGGGAGAAAAAATGTAAATAACTGAAATGTGTGAGACATATCCATGACTTATTTACCTAGAAATCAGCGTGATTCGACTGACCCCACATTCCCCTTGCCGTGGTAACATATAAAACTAAACGCAACGCCAAATGGAATAATTTCTCCGACAAGAACCGAAGAGAGAATTTATTTGTAGTTTTCTTCGAGTACATCTAGACAGACAATGAGGTACTCATATTTTCAAAACAAAACAAATTTAAAAAATTGCAAACTTATAAAAGCACCGTCTTACAGACAACATTTGACGCAAGATGGTCCTAGATGTTTCATATGTTGATGCATATTTATTTGCGATTTCCTATTTCACATTGACAACATGGCGTTTTGAAGGAGAACGCTGATGTCTCCAGTTATTAAATTCAGGGACTCAGACCAAAAAATGTAATACTTTGGTTATGGTTACGGTAACCGGAATAGCTATAATATAATTAGAAAATATGTGTGTGCGTGCGTGCGTGTGTGCGTGTGCTGTGTGCATGTGTGTGTGTGTGTTGTGTCTGTGTGTGTGTGTGTGTGTGTGTGTGTGTGTGTGTGTGTGTGTGTGTGTGTGTGTGTGTGTGTGCGTGTGTGTGTGTGTGTGTGTGTGTGTGTGTGTGTGTGTGTGTGTGTGTGTGTGTGTGTGGGTGTGTGTGTGTGTGTGTGTGTGTTTTATGAATAAGGGTTATTGCTTTAGCGTTTCCCTGACACTCTCTTACTTCGGCTCGAGACAAGCAACAAAACTGGACTGTTCGAAAAAAATAAGTACACTCTAAAAAAAACCGTGCGTTTACTTTCCCTCACAACACTCGGAGAGCCACACGCCGCAAACTTACGGAGGCAGCTCAGCGAATCAAGTTGCCGAAACATACATGTTTAGACAAAAAAAAAACGCTGTCTGAGTTTTAAGCAATGCAAAACGTCACGCTTGCATTGCTTAATGTTAAAACGCAGATTGCGTTTTTGGTTTAAACATATGTTTCGGCATCACCATTTCCTGAGCTGTCTCCGTAAGCCGGCTCCACGCCTCCCGTGACGATGCATCGGCGTTGCTGCGCTTCTCTTTGTGTTTTATTTATGAGCGCATCCGCTTTGACCTTGAGCGCCTCCGTTGGCTTCCGTGACGAAGCATCTGCGTTGCTGTGCTTTTCTCTGTGTTTTATTTCTGAACGCGCAGGCTTGATGACTTGCATTATAGGTGCCGTTTCGCTCAGCCAATGGGCATTTAGGTGCCGTCACATCAGCCAATGGGAACTGAGGTGTCGTTTTTCATGGTTACAGACAACGCTGGCTGCGCCCCATGGGAGAGTTAATGCTTTCGCATTCATACTGAATGCGTTTCGTGGATTACGAGGCCTAACGAACACGTACAGCGCGCGTGAAATTGCAACTCCACTCAATGGGCACACTTGCGAGTTGAATATACTAAACTCCCTTTAAATAAATCACGAAAATTTGGTCTCTCAAGGTTCAGTGATTGAAATTACCATAAAGCTGCGGATCATGCGTGTATTTTTGTAAAAATATCAGTGGTACGGCTCTCCTTAATTGGAACGAAAATTAAAAAAGAAATCGTCGAGCAATTAAAATTTTAATTAGGAGCAAGTCAAAAGTGAACGAAGGAAAATTTTTTCATTTTAGTCTTTTTTCATTCTTTCCTGTGTTGCCACATGAAATGCACCAATAGCCCAAAGCGACCTTTATAAAGCTGACACCAAATTGGTTTTACTAATGGGAAAGACTACTTTTCTTCTGCAATTTAGCCCGAAGCAAGATCTTCTCAAATATGTCTTCGATCCACCTAAACCAGGCAATGCAGTTGTTCAGACCAAGGCAAATAGATAAGGTTCGTCATATCGTTTGCTCGAGAGTTAAAATATTCAGAGCCTAATTTTTTAAGTGAGCAAAAACTGTAAGCTTTTTACTACAGACATCAAGCTGACTTTATAATGCACAGAGAGTTCAATCAAATGCATATACAAATGAAAAAGTTTTAAGAAAGGCAACGCAGAAGTGTAACACGTAATTTTCCGGCAAGCTTTAATTGGTGCAAGATACTATTCTTTTCTTCTTTATTTGTTTTGCAGATAGCATTCGCAAAACAAAAAGAGAGGGGGGGGGGGGGGAGAAAGGCGTGATGCCTGGCAGAGCCCCTGCCCCCGTAGCACACCAGCAGGAACTAAATATATCGTAACCCTGTTGAAAATTCTCATTTGTATGAGTAATTTCTGTGTCCAATAAACACATATGAATCATACAAGATATATAGGAACATATAAGAACTATATAAGAACTATATAAGAATTATATAAGATATATAAGAAAATACAAGCACCATATAAGAAACTTGTAGGAAGTTTCTTATAAGTTTTTTATATGATTCTTATATATCTTATATAATTCTTATATAGTTCTTACATAGTTCCTATATGGTTCTTATACACGAACTCATCTCTGTTACGTCACGGCGCGGTGGTGGCGCGTCGGTCGCACTTCCGGTCTGGGGCTGTGGGCGGAAGGCCCCATGTGAGGCGTGTATTCCTGCGTTGTTTTGAAAGGAACCTGACGAAAACATGCCTTTTCGTCAAACCGCCGGGACTGGGGCTGTGCCAAAAGAGTCGAGAAAGGTTTGAAGATCAGTTTTCATGTTCTCGGTTCGTCCGAGAACGTGGAAATGTGGTAAACCAGACGCCGCCGGACCACAATTGCTTGGGCGGGAAGCACTTTGGGTTCAATTTACGGATACTTGTGGTCATCAGATTTATTTGTTTTGTTCCAACATGAACGCCGGAAAACCGTCAAGTTGTACGGCCTACCTGCGGACTACATTCAGTGCGTCGTGAAGTTCGAACGGCCGTCTGATCGTTCGAACTGTCGTCTGCTCTTCGAAAAGCTTCTGCTTGTCGTCTGCTCTTTTAGACGACACCGGCCCGTAGACAAAATGTTGGCCCGGTACTTGCCATAAGAAATAAGTGCAGGCCTCAAAAGACTTAAGTTTCAAGGTTGGTAAGCAGGCTCGACGTAAACAGTAGATACAAGGAGATGTTGATTATTGTTGCCAGCGGCCATCACCGACTTGTTATGCCTGATTCACTTCGTCCGATTCTGCTTGCGATTTTCAGTATCGACGTCGACCATCTCAGCCGCGGTTCACGCTTTTGCAGCCCGAGCGACGTCGCGACTGAAAATTGCGAGCGAAATCTCATCATGTGAATCAGGCTTTAGCGTACATTCTGCGGCGTCCACGCGGAATGAATCGCCGCATGTCAGATTATTCACGCGAAGTTTTGCGGTGTAACGAGCCTCGTTAATTTCGCTGACGCCGCTCATGTAGTCAGACATTGCCAGGAAGACGTAAAATCAACAATTCGAAAGCGATAAAGGGCAGGGGAACTCACACCGACGCCGATAACATCGCATTTCAATGGTTTGTTTATGGGCGACGGCGAGCTTGTTGCCCACACCCCATCGCGCATGCGCGGCGCCGGTGGCGTCCGCTAGGGGCGCTCCGGGCGCTCCGGTTTGTTTGTAAACATGAGTTGGTGTATATGTTCTTATAAATCTTGTATGATTCATATGTGTTTATTGGACACAAGAAATTTCTAATACAAATGACTTTTTTCACTAGGGAAAGGACCCGTGAAATTCCTTCATAGTGGGTGTTATCAAAACCGGGGCTCGCTCTGTGATCAGACGAAGAGCTCGAAACTAGAATGCAGCAATCTCATATTTTGATCAAGTGCTGCATTTTTAAGAATAATTAGTTGGTAAGCTGGATAGCGTCTTACCAGTCTAATAGAAGCCAACGTGTATGTTTTTAATGAAGACATTTGTACACCCCCTTAAATACCTTCAAGAATGGCTCAACGCTCAGTGCCTCGAGATAGGTGATACGTAAGAACTTGCCAGAGACTTTGTCAAAATTCATCAGAGGGAGACAGTTCGCCATCTTTTGTAAACATTATTCCGAAATCTAAGATCTTTTCAATTCACGAAGCGTAATTAAATCTATTTCGAGAGCGGCGCGAAAGAGTTATAGGACAGCATTTTGAGAAGTGACAAGGTATACCGGTCAAGCATAAGATCCCCGACAGGTGGGAGAAACGTCAGTTTTCGCCTCAACCACTTCAATTGTAATTAGAAATAATAAAAAAAATCGCCAAGCTTGCCGTTTTCTTTTTTTTTTTTTTAAGAAGGTTTTTAAACCGTATATTTGTTTTATTACAAATTCGATCCCCAACCAGTGCCTGAGTTGAGATGAAAACACCCAATAAAGGAGAACGCATTTCCCAAAATGTGTGTTGATGCGCGGCGTGGCATATGGTGCGGTTTCCCGAACTTCACGACAGACCACATTAGAAACCTTGAAGTTGTTATTCCAGTAGGGCCGGCGTATAACCG
This sequence comes from Ixodes ricinus, assembly GCA_037355805.1. NCBI lineage: Eukaryota > Metazoa > Arthropoda > Arachnida > Ixodida > Ixodidae > Ixodes > Ixodes ricinus. Next base: position 11,768 of record JAZHYW010043374.1, read on the forward strand.
TATGCCTAAATAAGGCTCGAAAGCACGGTAACGAGAGATTGTCCAAAATGTTATCGGAAGTTTGAACACTGGTACCATGTGCCACGCCATACGCAAGAGGCCCTTCGAGAGATAAATCACCTTAGTTTCCAGTGGGTCCGTTCACTGCCGGAACAAAGTAATCCCATACCGAAACACGCTGTAAACAAGTGCGTGCACAAGAAGCCTGCGGGTTGATATCGGGATGAATGTCCGTGCATTATTGGTGCGAGATGCAGCTCGCAGCTTCTTCGAGATTGAGAAGAGATGTGAACTCCCCAATAAGCCACGGTTAAAATATATTCCCAGGTGTTTGGTGATGCTCGCATAGTCTACTGCAGACATTCACTAGAAGCGCAATTTGAAGCGTGCATAAGTATTCTTTAGCTGACAACCAAAACACGTCAGTTGCGCTGTTTTTGTGTTTAAACTAATGACACTTGCCGAAAGGAAATTCACTTTCTGAATGAAATCAAACTTCAGTAATTATACCGCCCTAAATGACTCGATAATCGAACGGTATCATGTGCATATTAAAAGGTCTTACAGTATTTCACTACCTGGGAGAGGTTAATGAAAAAGGAAATGTGAGAGCACAAATCCCCGAGAAACGCCAGATTTCGGATATTTTAGCACTGTGTTGTCCAGATATCGCGACTAGCTGCGTTCGGATTGACAGAAGTTTTCTCAGCAGGCTGTAAAAGGGACTCCTGAAGCCTAAGCTGAAGAGTTTACTCAAAAGAACCTTATGGGGCACAGAGTCAAACGCTTTGGAAATATCCAGGAACAGTTCACACGTGACATTATTTCCAAAGGCAGTGTTCAGCAGATAGGAAAAATTCTCAAGTAGAGGCTGGGTACCTTGAATAATAATCATTCAATAATAATAATAATAATAATACATTTGTTTAACCCTTCGCGTTATCTGGCGTGTTCTGAATCGAGATCTATTGCCCGTTGTCCAAAGAAAAGCAGGAATCTCCGCTCAGCCTAAACACGTCAGAGAACAAAAAAGAACGTGGTTACCACAGCAACCACCGCGTGGCGCCTGTATTTTTCGCTCATAAGTTTAAGGTTAAAAATTGCCGAAGCTGCTCCTTTTGTAGAAGCTTCCGACGCTCATTTGCATGTTGGTTGCGGGATCTCAGTCTCGTCGGGGCCTAAAGGGGTACTGACAGGTCAAAATCTTTTTTTATTGTTATAATTATTATTATCCGAAACGATTGAAAACGATGCCTGTACAGTACCCTCAAAATTCGGAACTTGGGAACTCAGCATCTGTGAGGAAGAAAGCCATTTCCAAATGCCAAATTTGCAGTTCCCGCGCGATCCGCGCCAGTGCAGTGACGTCAAAGATTGAGTCGTCCTGCAACTCGAGTTTCTCTCACACCTCTGTGTCGTGTTCGCCCGCGTCCCGCGATCGACTGCTCTCTCCATGTGCCACCTATCGCTGTGAGAAGGCGCTTCACTTTCGAGTTTGAAGTGTTTTAGAGCCCTTTCAGCGATCTCAAATTCTTTGAAACGGTGTGAGGTCGAAGAGAACGCGCTGTGGACTTTTGTGAGCGACGTGAGGGGCCACGTCGCGCCCGTTCTGCGTGAAAGAATGCCCCGACAGAGTTACAACCGAAACTACAGTACACAGACACAAAACCCAGTTGTTTTGACAGTTTGACGATTTCCTCTGCGAAGTCTGAGAGGTCGTCGGGCACCTGAAAAAGAGGACTTCGTCCTATTCCCCGACTCACCTATCATCCTCAGTGCTATATGCGTCGAACGCCGCCATGTTTTCTGAGGGAGGATAAAAAGCTATAGGAGGCGACATCACTCCTGACTGCGATTTTTGGTATTTCAAAAAGAAGGGCCGTAGTGCGTTCGCAATTGCTTTGAAAAACATGTCTTACGAATGCCGTTATTAAATATTATAGGAATCTTGCTTACAAAGCTTCTAAATTTCATAATTGATTAAGTCAAAAATAAAAAGAAGCGAGGAGATAAAAAACAATTAAAAACACGCACACGCGCGTGGGATTTTTTTTTGCGTTTTAGTATTGTTTTTTGTGTCTAGGACTACAGCTTCCATCGTTTCTGACAACAAAAACAAATACGACCTTTGAGGTGTCAGTGCCCCTTCAAATCTGTCAGAAAATAGCTAGGAGAAAATTTTGTTGTCTCAATTCCAACAACAGCTTCGTCATATTTTGACGACGGGCAACAAATTTCTAACTGGAATATGCCACCTAAGGTAAGTCAAAAGTTAATGAGCTGATTTTAGGTAATTGCTTCGCTAGTTAAAACTTGATATTCGAAATTTGACGTCTACTACGGTGGATAATTAAACGTTCAATTATTTCTTTAATTCAAATGAAGTGCGAAAAATGGTCAACGAGCAGTCGAGCAGGTGCGTATAAATAATGATGTCTAAACCCTGAGACTGGGAAGGATATTTGAAGTTAATAATAATAATAATAATAATAATAATAATAATAATAATAATAATAATAATAATAATAATAATAATAATAATAATAATAATAGTAATAATATTTGCAAATATTTCATCCTGGGTGGCGTGCAAGGCTGTGCAGAAAGGTGAAAACCCGTGCGCAAATGCGCCTGCCTGCCCGCCACCCAAAATATAAAAAAAGCACACACAACACACACGCACACAGATGCCACAGCGGCAAGTTAGTCGTTGCTGTTACTGCAGTCCAGTGTGCTGCAGTCACAGATTCCTAGGAAAGGAGCGGCAGAACACCGCGGATTCAATCCGGTCTTGGGGCAGGAGAGTACGTGCGTTGAGTGGGGCCGTAAGGAACTCCTCGATCCCCGCCAGGATTGGAGAGGAGCAGTGGCGGCGGGTCCGCGCCCGGATGGGTTGAGGGGCTGCCCTGACCTCTTGCTCAGCCTTGGAAGGGAGCCGAGGGGGACACTGACACCCCCCCTTTCCCCCAAACTTTTTGTTTTATTTTTTTCCAGGCGACTCATTATGATGTCAGAAGACCACATAATCATTATTTTAATCCAGCGTCTCGTATATTTTTAGTAGAGTAAAAAAACACGAAGCCGAAACTGAAACTGGTCTGGTGAGGAAGAAGTTGTATAGAGGGAGAGAGTTAGCGGAAGTCACGAGTCTGTGCAACTTTTTTTTTCTTCAGTCAACGTATTTGCGGCTTTGTAGAAGCCACAAAAATAGATATTATATTTATTTTTATTTTTAATATTGAGTGTGTGGTTGTGACACCGAAAATAGCACGTGCCCACGGCAGTGGCGGATCCGGGGGGGGGGGGGGTAAGTTAGGGGACCCAAGCCTTTTCCGAAAAATATCAGCACCCCCCCTCCCCCCGGGCCGATGCTGCGCGGTCTGCGCAAACCAGAACCTGGCGCGAAACTTTGATGGATTCAAAACGTTTGTAATCCGAGCGCAGGAAATTCGAACTCCAGAAGCTTGAAATTTGAACACTTTACAGTCGAGCCTTTGAGATGTTTGTCCAAACCTTGTATTGGTGTCGTTTCCTGCAACTTGCCAGTTAAGGTGATAAGCAGGGGCTCCGAGCGTCAAAGCGCACCTGCTTCCTCGTGACAACGCGGAGCAGAAAACAAAAACAACGAGCCTGTTTTAGAGCGCAGCTTAAAGGGGTGGTGCAACGATTTTATGATTAAAGGAATTTGCATCTCGTCATTTTTACGTTGTTTATCGTGTCCTGGAGGGTAGAGAAAACATCTCGTTCCTTAAAAATGTCGCGATTCCGCTGCATCATCACAAAGCAAAAGTCGAGCTTTTTCCCCACCTGCAGCCCCAAGTGGCAGCCGATGGAACTACGGCGAAAAGATTACGTGACCTCGCTCGGCTCTAAGCTGCAGCATAACGCCCGCTAATGTCAGCAGAGAGGGGAGAGGAAGCGTCCTCCGAGATAGCACACGAACCTACACGGCACTCCGAATGACGTCACTGGGAGCGCGACCAGGTGTGACCCTGAAGACTGGGAGTGAGTTGAGGGGTGCCCGAAATGCCAATATTTATCTTTTTTACGCAACAACTAGGACACGCAGGCGAAATCTGTCTTCTGTTCTTTACTTCAGAAGTGTCAGAGGGCAACTTCCACAAATCTTTGACCGAAGTCCGGAAATTGTTGCACCCCCCTTTAAACGCCCGTTTCCGGGTTAAACGGCGTCGCCGTCGCCGTCGGCGTAACCGACCGTTGCATTATGGGACGTTTCCCATAATGATGTCACACGTGACGTCAAGCGTGACGTCACGAGGGTAAAATGTTCCCTCTAAATTTGGCGTGAATTTTTTTCACTATATGTAGCGGGAAAAGTTTTCCGCTATGTTTAAGGAGAAAATTTTCCCGTTAAGTTTGGCAGAAACATTTTCCGACAAATTTAGCGGGAAAATTTTACGACAAATTTAGCGTGAAAATTTCCCAGCTAAATTGAGCGGAAAGATTTTCCGCCAAATTTAGTGGGAACATCTTACCCTCGTGACGTCACACGTGACGCCACTCAACTCGGAAAATTTTTTCCGCTAAATTTAACGGGCGATAGCGGAAAATTTTTCCACCAAATTTAGCGATAAATTTTTACCGTCGTGACGTCACACGCGATGTCACGTGAATTAATGTTACGTCACGTGAAATTTAGCCCGCTAAGTTTAGCGGGGAAACTGACGTCACGTGACCTCAACACCAATTCAGCTTTTCCGCTAAATTTAGCGGGAAAATTTTCTCTAAATTTAGAGGGAAATTTAGCGGAAATTTCCCGCTAAATGGGAAGGGGAGCACGAGAGGAGGAGGAGGAGGTACGGAGGGCGAGGATGGGGCATACCCTCTCCTCCGTACCCTCCCCTCCTCCTCCTCAAGAGCTGCGCTCTAATTCGGCATTGCAGAAAATTGTAAACGCCTTTCATTTTTTTTTTTTTTTATTTGACAATGGGCTTTAGAGTAGCGCCTTTCAGCGTCGCCCCTCGGACGGCTTGGGCCGTCCGAGGGCGACGGCTTCGGACGCCATCCCCGAACAGAAGAAAGAGTGTCGAAAATAAGCAGATTTGAGCACGACAGAATTATGACACTCTTCCGTGGGCGTCAGTTTGATTGGCCTTTGACGGTCATTACTTTCCTTCGAGCACTCTGTCCAAGCGAGCTGCTTTCGAGATACCATTAGCACTTCTGAGTGGAGAAGGCTACGGATTACCAACTTTGAAAACCTTTTGTTGCCATTCCCAAGAATTAATTCAGAGGCAAAAAGAGAGGAGCTAGCAATTGTGAACAATCTCTTCGGATCCCCGCGTAGGGACATAGAAAAAGGTTTGGCATAGACGAAGGTGGTCAAGCCTACACCCTATGCCGCACTGAATGGCAACGAGCAATTGCATTTGATTGCCGGGATTTCTGATTAGAATTTGTTTCTGCACAGTGTCTGAGCTGATCAAGTCTTGCTTGCCCATTTCGACCTTATCGGATACATCACATGCAGCGCAGCGAAAATGGTAGGCCTTTTTATACTGCCCTTATTTGCTGCTTGTTTTTCTGGTTATTTGTTATAACGATCCGAGTCAGGCTAAAAATGTACTCAGGACATAATTTGATAAAATGTTCGAACTCATTTCGTAGGCCTTATTGTATACCACGCATTCTGGTGTTGAGCTTTTTGGCAAATGTTTCGTCACATAATAGCCGACGCACAAAATTTCCTGTGGCAGTCTCAAAATCTGAAATTTATTATGAGTATCTGAAAGAGATGTTCTCTAATTGAACTCGATGCCGGTGATCAGAGGTTTTGTCGCACATGAGTAGTGTTCCGTCCTTTTGGTAAATACTGAAAAACCCGAAAATTAACCTCCAAACTGGTTTTATCCAAATAAAAAAAAACGAAAAACCCGAAAAAACCCAAGATTTACGGGAAGAAAACCTGTACTACAGCTTTATTTTGTTTTCAACGGGAACACCGCGCACACTGAACTGTCCACGAGGTCGCTTCTTCTTTCGGACTCGTTTTCGCTTTTTTTTTCTCTTATCGGTGACCGATCTCACCAGGAGTTGCGCGACGCCACCGCTGCCGTGGTGCATTCTGGTACCTGTAGTTCTCCCCAGTTTTCCGGCCGCGTCAATGCGCATTGTACGCCCGGCGTTTGGAAATTTTCCGGCTAGCACGAGGTTTTTTGCCGGGCGTTTACATGATCAGTGGGTGGCTTCACCTGTTGTATGCCACGGAGCTATAATAACAGCACCAGGCAAAAAGGCCTCCGATATTATGTCTTCCCGAAAGAAAGAAGCATGGCAAAGAAGGGTAAACCGAGCGGGACACAGCGGCAGGAAAAATTGCGTCTTACGATTTGTTTCGCGATTTGCTTCATAATTTATATCCACCCTATTGCACGTCTGCTAAAATGTGTAAGATTACAGGGCACGAGACAGAGCGTTCCGAAGTGTTCTGTACGCTGGAATCTCTCTGAGCATTCGCTCCGCAGCGGTGTATCCGTTGGTCTATATCAAATAGGACCTCCGCACCACTTTGCGGCCGCCGTTTTTAAACGGGCCTCCTCTCCCCCTCCCCGAAATCTTCCACTTTGCTGGGGCCTCCTCTGCCCCCTCACCCTCATACAGCAGTAGAGCAAACGGGTTTTATCAGCTGCCACCAGTCTAACACCAACAAGGGTAAGCTTGCAATTTGAGGTTATGATTCTAATGCAATTAAATGCAAAGGTGCAAGCGAGCTGGACAAGAATGACGAAAATAATCCCTGGAGAAGAGAACAAGAGGGACAAAGGACAAACACAAATCTCCACTGCATTTCCAATGTGCAGCGAAAAGGACAGGTCAGGTGTGAACGTCACACCGAGAATCGGCATAGAGATGGAACTGAAGAAGGAAGGTGACAGGCGCTTTTCTGTCACCTTCCTTCTGTTTCTAAGTTTCCTTCCCAGTCTCAGGGTATAACATCATGATAAATGAAGCGTCTTCTTCTTTAGTCTAAGTAATTAAAGAACTAGAAAAAAACATGATCAAAAAAACAACTTGCCTGTAAAAAATAATAATAATAATAAAGCGGTTTGCGCATTGTAGTTGAATCTCAACTATTTCAGTGATCTAAACGAACGCTGACACCTCGGTAACAGCAATTTGTGTCGTATGCCAACGCCCCCCCCCCCCTCCCTTCCCCCTCCCTCTCCAAATGACGACGCGACCGAAACAAAAACCAAAACTCAAGAAACCGGATCCGGAACCGAAACTTCGAAAACGAACGGACGTGCAGATGCGAAACTACGCGAGTGATTGGAATCAGCTTTCCGTGATTTCCGTTTCCATCCGTGCGTCACCTGGCCTGGCTTCTCCCGTAAAGACTGCACGAAGGTTGAGGTCGTACAACTTTGAAACTTCACGTAAGCTCTGTGTACGCTGCCCTGAATCGAAAAATCGCTCGTTCGCAGATGTATCGAGCACAGAGCAGCGGCCCGTTAGTGTTTTTCTAAGTGACGAGGACTCGTTCGGTATGCCCGACGCGACGACATGAAATCCGTCCGGTCGTCTTGCGAATTGTTTACTGCGTCAGCCCTGCTACTGGCTGTGGTTACCCGAGCTCTCGGTGAGTACAAACTTGAAATCAAACCTTTACTGCAACGCTTCCGTATGTGAGACATCCGTTGGCTCCAGGCTCCTTAGTAGTAATCCTACCTTGTTGGCTTGGTTGAAACGGTCTCTGATTTGTTTTTGTTTTGTTTTTCTCGTATGTTTACATGTTCGTTAATCCTATTAGTAAAGCAGCTTCGTTCAAGGTATGTCGAATTCGTTCCAACAGGTTTGGCTCGTGCGTGGAGACTACAAAAGTAATAAAAAATAAAGCCTACCTCTTGCGAACGTCTGGGTTTGGAGCAATCCGATATGAGGAATGTTTGCTTATCCGATAGCTGACAATGAGCCAATAACACAATTGATAAGAGTTGCCGAGAAACCAGCGTGACAGGGCAAAGAGTACTCTGTTTTGTCCAACGGCTCCAAAAGCAAGCATACCTGAGTTCTTATTTTCTTTTTTCCCAAACAACCATACTTTCTTAGAAAGATCCCAAATATTTCTACTTTTTAAAGACCTAAATGTCGTTTGTATAGGACCCTATTTATGTGACCTAAAGTGTTGGCAGAAAAGTGGGCACTTTTAGACGATATGATGCTTCTCCTCGAAGCGCTGAAAACATTGCAACAGCCAACACCACTAAGTACTCATTTTAGTAGCCCTAGGCACAGTTACTAGGAGGTAAATTACAAACTTGTCAGCTCTATTGCGTCTTTTGCACACTCCAGCTGTGGAGTGTCTCTAGCTCTACCAGAAAGGGGTGCGTCATTTTGAAAGGGCTCCGTGAAACGACTCATCCTGTGTGTACACGCTCATAAGCACCCCAAGCAGCAGGTCGACATTGGACCAAGCTTGGTAAATCATCGCTGGCCAAGGATGCCGATGATTGGCCAGTGCTCGGCAAAAGTCTCAGAACTTGCTCGGGCAGTTGTCATTGGTCGAGGAACGGGCCTGGATCGGCTGGCCAAGCCGATCTAAGCTCGGCCAGCCGATCCAAGCTTGGAGCTCGGCCCAAGCTTGGATCGGCTGAAGATCAGCTTGAGCTTGGAAACAGTAAGGTAGCTAAGGATGTTCTCAGCTAGGTTCGAGCATGCCGTCCAAATGTCGCTCGTCCGGGGTATTTCCGTCCTCTTTGTATATCTACAGGGTGTTTCAGCTAACTTGCGCCAAGACCTAAAAAATGCCGGTGGACACCACGCACGTCGAACCAACGCAGTACCTAAAAGGCCGGCGACGGCATGACGCTTTTATGGCTTCGTTGGACAAAATAAATTGAGGAATCACCTTTTTAGGCGTCGTAAACACGCCAGTAGCAGGCGCGTTCCAGCCACCATGACTATAGTCCCGTGCAAACGACCGCTTCGCAGAACTCAACGTGACCAACGATGGCCCTGCGATCCTGGACTCAACGATCACCTTCATGGCAAAGCTGGAGTCCGGTGGCTACACGGACCTGTATTTCCAGTTTCGTCACAACGTTCCCCACGCAAAGCCGGAGTACTGGATCGAGAACGGAACGATGGCTTCACTTGCGCTCACCTTCGAGAGCAGTCGTCACCCCTCGGGCGACTACGTCATGGAGGTGACCGCGTACGAGTCATACTTCTTCAGCAAGCACAAGGTGGCCTTCGGCAAGTGCCGCTTCACGCTTACACGTGAGTATGATCTTGTTGCCTCTTTCCTGGTTGCGGCTTCCTTGGGACGCAGGAGATCGGTGGCCGGGGTGTTGGCGCACCGCAGCTCGGATCACGTGGAAGCAAAAGCCCGCGCTGCAGGATTCAGGGATCCTGGGTTTGATTCCTACTCCCGCCCGTTTCAATCAGGATGAGCATCGTACTGGCGTGCTGTTGTTGCATATCACTTCTGCGTGATGCGCATTAACTTTTCCACGCCAAAAATCATTTACGAATCATGTTAAAAAAAAGATGTTTGCTACGAAGTGCTGTTTGAGGTTTCCCAAGAAAGATAGCCACATCGACGATTGTGACGAGAACGACGTTTCGTATGTCGTGAATTCGCAACAACAGGCCACATAGAATTGAATTTCCTCTCAAAGATAAATGTAGACAGAAAAGGTGTCAAAGTTATGAAACAAGAGTTTGTTCTTGATACCGCTAAAAACAAACGAGCAAAGTGCTGAAATCCTCCAGGCTCGAGCTAATGAAATTCGTGAAAACAGATGCTTGTTCGAGCAAAGATGAGCATTGATTTTGCTGTACATTATGACGGTCTGTACCTTTACAACCCGGTTTCTCGCACTGCACTCTTGTGTCACCCGCCACCAACCAGTGTCCCGTACCGTTCGTGCGGACGTCTTGGTCATGGATGCGCACGAGCCTTCCAGGTTCCTCAATTTTGAGCCGAGATTAACGAGAGCTTGAGGGTCGCACCTGTAGAAACTCACGTCACATTGAAATTAATTTACGAGCTAAAAAGTGCTCTTTTCAAAGTCAACGGGACACGCACATCACCAAATGCCGAATATTGGAAATTCGTGACGAAGCTGAACGTGGCATTTTTCTTTGTCAGCAAGCTCCAAATTTACATGAAGTGCTGCACAAGAAGTTGGTTAGGACCACAGACACTCTAGAAAGAATATCGCAACATCTCATCTTCCGTTTCACTCATATGATGGCTGAAAATTGGCAGACCACGTGCCCAGTAATGCCATTTATAAAATGCATATAACTGGTATGTTGCGGACTCGCAATGCTTGTTCAAAAGGCGTTAAAGACCGCCAGGCTCGTAGTCGTGCTGCACTGGCTAAATTGCTCATCTACAGCGGTAACCAGTGTCGCTACACCCCAAAGCAGAGCGACCTCACGCTGCCTAAACGCAAACGTCGAATTTGGTTTGGTTTTTTCTGGAGCAAGTAGAAGAAAAGCTCAAAATGGATCCTGGGTTCAATGCCCACCCCTGCCCGTTTTGATCTGGATGTGCATTATACCAACGGGCAGTCATGCATGTCTACTGCACGACGCACGTTGAAGACCCCAGGCTAGGGGCCGTACTGCATTGGATAAATTTCTTATCTACAGCGGAGCCATTAGAGACCCACTGGCGCTGGCTAACTTCCTGCTGGCTAAACATGTGCTGCAACATAATTGCATTTTATAGACTTCCAGTTTTAATAATGCAATGAAGACAGAAATTTTGAAAAATATTTAGTTTGGTGTAATACCATAGTCACACGTTGTTCAGCCTAATCGCTTGGGCAATGCAATGAACCAATCCTGAGGCAGATCAACAATCATGAAAAACAACCCGACCAACAACAATGGACAACTGTTTTGAGTTACCCCAACAAACTGTGTTCTCCGAATCCCCAGCCTTTACTCCCTGTCGGTACTCTATTTAGCATCACGAAATTCAGAATAATTACTGTGAAATAGGCAGGTGAAGGTGACGCCGAAACCGAACGTTCATGATACACCCGCGCTTTTTGGAGCCAGGTCGACCGGGCAGTTTAAAGAGGAGGGCACGCCAAGCGTTTTGTTTCTATGCCACTGCGTGGGTGCTGACAAGCTCCAAGCACGCATTTGGCACCACGAAACTGCATGTGATCAGTTGGTAACAAAATCTAATAATAATAATAATAAATAATAATAATAATAATAATAATAATAATGCTTTATTCGGTTTCTAAAACCCGGGTGACAGTAAAAAGGCTATAGCCCATGCCATAGAGGCTCACTGTACCCGCTACACACACACATACATACAAAAAAAAAAACTGTACATTGGGATTTGGGTTTGATTGAGTGTCACATCACAGTTCTTTGAGATGGAGGGTTGCACACTTGCATAGTTCTTTTATGTCCTCTTTGTTTTTGAATGTCCCTTGTGAAACGTCACTCGGAGGGAGCGCCAGAGCTCGATGGTTCTCGGAAGGAGCGTGCTTCTGTGACGCTCCGTCCGTCCAAGGAGGGGTTGTAGCTTACCAGCGCGGTTCTTCCTTACATACTCTAGAAGGGGTGTAGGAGGGCCACCCAGCGTGCAGGCTAGGAGGCGAAGCAAAGCCACCTGCTTACGGACAGACAGAGTAAACCTCTGTCTGCTGCTGGCGTCGTTTTTTTTTTTTTTCATTCTCACCAGTAAAGACTTTTAGTTTGAAAAGAATGGTGAGGACCATAAATTGTAAATTCAATAACTTAACAAAAAAAAAACTTATTTGGGTCTATTCTTTAGGTCACTTTCACTAGAAGAGCTATGTTTGTCGCTGCGCTTGGTCAATTTTGAGACAAATGGGGGACCGCTAAGAAAACGCCGCAGTACACCCGTTAAGGATCGTCTTTTCGTCGGAAGCCTTTTGTGCGAGGTCAAAAACGACGCGCTCCCGTCGTGCAGGGGACATTGTGGGCCGGATCGTGGTGAGTCAGGACAACCGGACGCTCCCGAACGACAGACTCATCCTTGCCACCAACCGGACGACCAACTTCACCTTCGAGCTGCACGACCCGAGCGGATACTTCAACAACTCCGTCAACAGCCTCTCCTGGAAGGTAGGCTGCATACGTTTCGAGCGATCAACACCCGGGAGAAAAGCGCCGGGTCACTACTCTAAAAATAAAATCTGGAGCACCTACTTCCCCACAAAGCATTTGGGCGATCCAATCGCGGCATTGTACAGAGGGAGCATGCTCAGTGCGACAGCGCAAACGGTTGTTTTATGTCCATTGATTGGTATTTCCAGCCTCGTGATAAGACCTAGTCCCCCCCCCTGTAGATTGCAGCGATTGGCTCGCTTTGCGGGGAAAGTAGATGCACCGGATTTCTTAGAGTGTAGGCTGTGGACGCACGCGCAGCAACCGGTATTCCGCTAAAGAGAGCTCTCCCGCGGCATGCTCGGAACACTCACCACAGCTCGGTTGACGGAAAAGGCGGTGCGCATGAGGCGAATATTGAACCGACCTGTACTAGGAAGGGGGAGACGCAAGCGATTACTAGAATGTTCTAGAAGGGGGGAGGGGGGGAGGGAAGGAAGGAAGGGAGGGTGATAGAAACAGAAGGTTCTACTAGAGTCTTCAACAGTGGCCGCCACACTCACTCTGAACACACGTGGAAAACATGCTCAGAATTTCCTAAACTCCATGAGCAACGCACTTAAATGGACGCCGACAAGCTGTCTATACTCGCCTGGATTTTTGCTGAAGTGCACCCTGCAAGGGCCCAACTGTCTAGAAATAATATTGACAGCTCAAAATCTAGGGTTTTTTTCTTGTTTGTTTTCTGGACAAACATATTTTTATGAATTGTGTGTTTCTTTGGTAATTTTTTGTTAACAATACAGAATCCAAAATGTTATCGGGCTTCTAGGTCAACTAGGGTATGTATTCATTAATTAGAGTGCCGTGGATATCCCTAGAGATGCCCCCCCTCCCCCCCCCCCCAAAAAAAAGATAACCCACCTTTATTTTTGGAATGATTTGCTGTTTGTTAAAAGAACACCAAAAGATAACCCACCTTGGCAGAAATGGTATTACTTGGCCTCGGCGAGAGATAAGCGAACATTGGTGACTGGGAAAGAGAGTCTTTGGTTCATCGCCCTCCCGCGATCACCCCTCCCTCCCGCGCAGGTCACAAAATCTAAAACTAGCATTTTTTTTACTTTTTTTTATTGCACACCGAAAGTTAGCTTATTCTCTATCACCGGATTTGCTTTCGATTTTAGGTGGGCTATATCTTGGGATATTACAGTAGTAGATTCCATGAAACGTCATTTTTATCGCCTCTATAACATAAAAACGGCCCTTTTAAATCAGTTTTGGGTACTAATCGGGGAGGGTGACTCCTTACAACCCCCATACACTCTGACATTGTAGTGCCTCACACTGGTCCTCTTGCTTCAGTTTGCTCATTGTCTTTTTCAGCAAATATCTGATTCTGCCGTGAAATAATGTTTGGGTGGTAACCTGGCACCATTATCTGATGCTTTATACCAAACATTAATTATGCTGGGGAGTGCCAGTGCCATTATTTAGAAAGTAGAGCACAGAAGGACCAAAACAATAGAGGAGTTACACAAGAAGACATACGTCTGCATTCATCTTCTGCTTGTTCGCTAGAAGCTTCCAATAATGAATCAGCCACACGCCCAAGCCTCTATCTTAACAGGCCTCTTTAGCAATGGATGACATACGCAACAAATAAGATGCAATAAAACTTTAGTTGGGTCTAGTTGGTTCATATAATTTAAAAGGTTAAAAGCGCGCACTGAAGCACGGACGAAAGAATAAACGTGTACAACAAGGACTGGCGCTACTTACAATCGATTTCATTGAAGAAGCATTCACTCAGCCAGTCTGTGGTTCACCATACCGATAACATATCAACAGTCTTTTATATAAGACTGCCCATCTGTTATCGATTTAAGGATTAAGACATATTGATATTCTGAAATCGGAAGATAAACATGTCGCAGTAAACTGAAAGGTCTGTACAATTTGGTAAGGTATAATTGAAAGCTCTAGGATGATTTATAGGTTTCTTATAGCACTTTTGAGTTTTCGGTTTCAAAATTATGTATTGTGCAAGGAGTATAAAAGGCATTATAAAAAACCTGATGGCATATTTAACATATTTATACCCCTTATTGCATACGTCGCACAAACACCTACCAGAGAACAGAACAAAACAATGAAGATATGTGCAAGTAGAGATATGGCTTCCATAAAATGGCAAAGGGTGTAAATAATACGTTCTAAAATTATATCAAGAAAACATGAATGGACCTTACTTTGTTTCCAAGACAATATCTCAGAATAAAATAGACTTATTTCACTAAAAAAGAACTTCAGAAAAAAATTATAAGTGCCTGTCAATCTTCAAAAATGCAATTTAAAAAATGTGTTGTTTTTTTGCTTTATAGAGCAGTGTGTCTTCTTAAAAAAAAAAACTCTGACAATTTTTTTTGTATTTTAATTACCCATTGTAAAATCCCGTAAGGACGCCCACCCAGAATGAAGAGATAAATTTGGAAAAACATGGGGAGGCCTATCTTGGGGGATGTGACGGAAAAGTTGATAAAACAAAGGCGATAAGACACTGGGCTATCCGCTACAAACCACATAAAATGGGAACTGATAGCGCGGATTGCGGTCACAACAATTTTTGTTTTATGATGCGATGAACCCGCGGTAATTTGCTACGACATCCTGTGTCATAGTAAAAGGGGTTGCGGACGCAGCAGATTTATTTTACAGACGCTGGAACCCACTACGAACTCGCATGTCACAGGAACAAATACTGCGGATCGCAGACGCAGCAGACTCGCATTTTACGATGCAATAAACACGCGGGATCAACTTGCGCGTCTCATGAACCAATATCGCACACGCAAATCACAGAAGAAAATGCGTGAACCCGCTAAAAACGCCTTTGTCAGATGTACCGGTACTGCACATCGCGCAGTTGATGCAATTCCCGTCAAACATTGCATCGACGGGAATAGGGGGTGGCCGATATTTCGGAATTTTCATGTTCTAGATATTTAGCCAGAAGAACGGGATGGGCAATCTCACGGGGGAGGGTGCCCTTACGGGACTTAACGGTACGCTTTTTGTCTCCTTTAAACTTTCCAGCATGTGCAAATAGTAGATTTTGAGTTCGAAGCGAATAGAGGTTTTTGGTTGAACATTTTTTAATTGAATATTGAATATAGTTTCTCCAAGCCTCCCACTACCGTGCACCATGGTTAAAGGAAAACTCAGCTGAACTCGGGAAAGTTATTCCCAACATTCCACTTGTCCATTTTTAAGCTCAGTTAATTCCATTATAACTATCTGTATGAACTGTGGCGTAAGGAGATGACAAATTTGTTGCAGCTATCCTTATCGTGGGTATTTATAAATCTGCTTGAAATGTGCAAATATTCTTTCTTCAATTTTGTATTTGACAAAACAAACAAGCATGAATGATGAATGCAGGTTGTCAAGGCTTTGCTGCCGAGCACATACTTTTGAATACCGTATTTACTCGAGTAATAGCCGCACTGCTTATGAAGAAAACCTGAGGGTTCGTTTTCCGCGAAGCACGCAGATTGCCAATCACCGCGATCGACAGCATGATTCCAGTTGTTTACAGGACAGAGATAACGTCTTCGTGCAAAGACACCATCTGTGAAGATTGCATTTGTATGGACAATCGTGTTCTCGAGCTGGTTATTCGCCATGTTATTTATGCGCAACACAATGATTGGTTGTATATGTGTTTTATGGGAAAGTAGACGCAAGGGCCTTGTTCATAAATAGTGCGGCTATTATACTTCGTCTCACGTTAGTATGGACTATTGTTAGCCGCGCGTGCTAAAAGCGCGAGATGGTTGCTTCGAATGAAGCCTCGGCGGCTGCACGAGCGCTCGTGCAGCGAGCGCTCCAGTCAAGGCAGTCAAGGCTAGCCGCTCGCGCTAGCACAGCATTCGCGGTCAGTCCATGCTAAGGTGAGACGAAGTATAGTCTAGTAAATACGGTAATCGCGGTGGGTTAGCCCCTTGAGTGCTTTTCTCATCGAGCACCCGTGTACTGCAGGAAAGCAATACCTGCAAAGTTTGCGAGCACCACTGGGTTTGCTTCCCCACAGTGCACAGATGCTCTGCGAGAAGCACACTCAACAGGGCTAACCCACTGCTATCAACAGTTTGAAAAGTATGAATATCACAGTTCATCGCAAAGTGAATGTCAAGTAGCATATTATTCGAAACCACTATTTCAAAATTTGAATATTTGCTCAAAGCTAATATTTAGTATCGTGGAATTCAAAATAGCCATTTTGAAATTGTTAAACGAAGGTTGACGCCAAAACCATCATTCAAATGTACACACCACTTTTTCAGTGCCGTGACGTCACTGGCAGGCAGGCCTGCAGGTCAAGCAGACGGCCTAGAAAACAGACTGCTGCGCATTTGCTACATGCTGTGTGGGTGCTGGAGCGAGCTTCCAAAGCTTTAATTTGACACTTTCAAACTTCTTGTAATCAGTCGGGAACAAATTCTACTGCCCAAAGAGCAAACCCTTGCCTGCTGCTAGCATCACTTCTTCATTGTTGCCAGTAGAAACTCTCAGTTAAAAAAAAATGGTGAAAACCAAAATCGTAATTTGATTTCACAAAAAAAAAAAATAATAATAATAATACCGTAAAATTTTGAGAGGTGCCCCAGCACCGAAAGGTAACCCACCCCAATTCTTGGCTTGATTTGCAATTTTCTTTTAAACACTGAAAGATAGCCCACTCCTAGTAATCATAGTGTTGGGATCAATGATGGCCTTGGCGTAAATGTGTCTAGTAAGCTATGGCGGGATATAAGCGAACATTGCTGACTGGGAAGTTCAGAAAACTTTGCTTCATTGCTCCTTGCTGAGATAACAAGCTTGACAAAGACATGATCTAAAAATATATTTTTTTAACTTTCCTTGATTGTACACGAAAGTTGGCCCACTCCTTATTTTCGCCCAATTTTCTCTCGATCTTAGGTGGGCTAGCTCTCGGGATTTTATGGTAGTAATAATTTTTACCTAGTATTTGAGTTGCTAGTGCAGCAATGTTTGTGTGTTTGGTCAACTGTGAGGCGAATCAGGGACCATGAGGAAAACGCCAGAGTACCCCTTTTAGGCATCGTTGTTGGCATGTCATGCAGCTGGACTATGGCCACTCAGTCTACGCGCCCTACCTGGAAAAGAACTTCACTGACACACGGCAGCACACCGTGTACCTGGTGGTGGTGGCGCTAGTCTCCCGACCCAACTCGACGTCGCAGGTGGTCAAGGTCGGATCGTTCACGAGGGACGTTGCTCCCAAAGGTACTTGCATGAGTTCCTTTTCCGCGACTCGACGTCGTTCGAGCAACAATGAAGGGATTAGGACATGCCAACAATAAGATATGAGATAACTACACTGCTAGGACCCATTGTATGTTCCTATAATCCTGCTAAATTTGTTTTAAAAGTGGTGCGATGGTTTTGTGGATAAGTCTATTTACATGCCCTCGGATCCACCCCTTTCAAAAATGCTGCCGGATTTGTTGGGTCGGTGACGTCATCCGACCAACGCGTGGCGTCCCCTTCCACCAACTCACACTGTTTCAGAGTGTTGTGGAGAAAGTGCTAGGAAACATGAAAGCAGTTTTGAGAAAGCACTTGGGAAATTCTTTCATAAAACTGTGTTCCGATGGTGCCTAAAAGCACTCGAGCTTTAAATGTGTGCCGGAGCTCAAGTGCAATCAGAGGCACTCTTCTTTTCCTAGAAGTATGGGGTTCCTCGAAGATTCGCCAGCTTTCCTACGCTTTCAGCAACTCTAGTTTGGCAATCGCTTATTGTAATATATACTCGCATTTCGGCTTCTGTTCGGGCAGATCCCATCACGAGCGTCAGTGTGGAAGGAAACGTGTGGCTTCGGCACGGCGACGTGGTCTCCCTCCAGGTGTCCTGCAACGGAAGGTGAGCTCGCATCCGTTTCCTAACCGAGCTCGCCACTCCCTGTCAGGACGGCAGCAGTACCAAAGGTGATGTCGCCAAAACAATGCACGTTTGGCCGTCGTCTCTGTTGCTTGGAGCTGCCTCATACCTTCTGCAGCATTGCATAAGCACCAGGTCCAGGCTGAAGCTGTGCAGAGTGCAAGTTCGTCTGCTTCTTTGGGAGGGGTTGTGGTGACGTCAGAACGCCGAGCTCTGATTGGCTCTGATTGGCTCTGATTGAAGGAAAGTAGGTAGACCTCAAAGCAAGCTGCCTTGAGGTCTACCGACTATCCTTCGGTCAAAGCCAATCGGAGCTTGGCGTTCTGACGTCACCACAAAACCTGCGAGAGAAGCAGACAAACTTTTGATTCACTGGCAACCATAGCTGCGTGCACGACTCCCGAGCGCATGTTGATGGCTAGCTTACACAGCTCTTTTGCGTTGTGCATTCCACACCACCAAGATTGCCGGTCTTAGCAGCCTAGCAATGCGAGCCTGTCCTGAGCATGCGCTCTGAACAGTGTGCTCAAATATGACGTCCAGCAATGCTCCCTATATTCGGCGACTTGTCACTCCAGTCAGCATTTCATCTCTGCACGTTTTAGACTTCTGCTCCCGCACTTCGCACCGACCAGTGTCAAACTGCGATGCCACGGTGAAAAAACGAATCGTGCAGATGTGCTCAAAGCGTTTCCTCGCTGAATTTGCACATAAATTAAGGCACAATTTGATGCAGCAGTGCATGGACAGGTGCTTCCTGTAGAGCTAACTGTAATCTGTGATTTATATTAAAGCTAGTCCATGCATTTGTGTTTGAGCGAATGTAACTAAAGCAAAGGTTTAATACCATCTGCAAGATCGGACCTGCGCATTATCTACGAGAAGCGGTCACTTATAGCATTGTCAGAATTGTTTTATGCGAGCAGGAGAAGAATGATGCATAAAAGATGTGCAGATAGGAAATGTTCCAGGGCAGCTTCATAGATGGCGTATTCTCTGGTCATAAGCAGTTGCAGTGCAACCGGTCATGCTCAAAACGCAAGCCAGCCTTTGCAGTCATTTTCTATTACAGTATGGCTGCATGGTCATACTCTAGCCGGGACGAACGGCGCTCACTCTGTTCCTTCTCGTCTCGGCGGCGCCTGCATTTTTTTGCCAAGTTTGTGCGGGAAAGGTTTGATTTAATCTGATGTACCGACGTATATAAACTGGTGCTTACTGTGGAGCAGAGCCCACTCTTCGTTTTATTAGGGAAGCATCCGGCTAAAATGGGACACGGCTGTCTGGGTACAGCCTTGTCCCGGTTTAGCCGGACACTTTCCCCAATAAAACTAAGAGGGGACTGCGCCTCACAGCAAGCACCAGTTGATATATGTTGGTGTGCCAGATTGCATCAAAACTTTTCTGTATAAAGTTAGCGAGGTTAGCAAGGAAACTGTTTTTGTCATTCATTTCTCGGTTTGTGCCGCGCTTGTACAACTACTGCTGGAAGCACGTTAGCTGAAACTAAGCTGAAGACGGCTGTCCGTTTTCACGGCCATACTTTAGCCGGAACTAACAGCACTTCTGCCATCACGTCTGTGCAGCGCCCCGTACAACTACTGCTGGAAGTACTTCCCGGGCAACACGACGTCCAACTCGACGGCCAACCTGACGTGCGAGGAGCCCATCTCGACCAACATGTGTCGCTTCCCGCTCGTCCACTACTTCCCCCAGGACGGCCCCCACCTCATCGCCATCATCCTGAGCAACGTCGTCCAGAGCAGGCCCTTCGTCAAGAACATCGAGGTGCACATCTACGACGGTGAGCATTCTTTCACGCAGCTGCTTCCCCGCACGCGATGCTGGCGGGAGCCAGTGAATGAGCTGCGCTTCAGAGTAATGACAATGCAGCCATGGATTGGATTGGATCGTGTCGGCCATCCTCTTTGCAACCGGTGTGCAGAGTGTGTGCACCGCTCCGGCCAAAGTAGTAACTGCCTCTCTACTTGCTCTTAATGCTCAAAATCTCTCGGCTTAAAATTTTTTAACACTGTCTTGGTCCTTAATTCCTGAACCATTTTTAGTTTCTAGGAATTTCTGACCCTCAACTGCTTAATCGTTGTCTTCAAAATCAGAGTTGTTGCCTTTAAAATCATATTTCTAGCCACAAACGAAATGACAGCAAAATTTTAAAAGGTTGAGTGCTGCCTTTTGTTGGCAGAGCCACAAACTACAAAATGGTTGAGTGTGTTAACCGGGAGAAGCAGACAAGATCTACACTTGTCCTGAACAGCTTGGGGACAGTCCCAAACGGTATGGATTAGATTGGATTGGATGCGACGGCCTAAACCTTTGCATCAAACAATCGCTGTAAAAAAAACATTGTTGCCAGTTATTTGAAGCATTTTCCGAGGCTGCTGGAACAGTTTTCTGTCCTCAAGAAATGTTAAAACAGGACAGAGAGGAAAAAAGATATCGCCCAAGCTTCCTCGTACCACATCTAAAGCTCACAAAGTCTTATTTTTTTACTCGTAATGATCGCTGATTGCTTTCGCTTTGCTCTGAGCAACAAACTGGAGGTGCCTACAAGGCCGTGGGGGAATGAAGTGTCGGTACTATAGCGCAGCTAGCGAGCTTATTCGGGGGCTTGAGTACAGACCTTCCATACTAGCTTTGGCTGCCTTTTTTTGCAAAGCCTTCCTGTCTTCTTTGCTCCATAGCCTTTCAACTGCATAGTCTGACCGGCTGTAAAACTGCATCTTTCATAGTTTTATGGGTTATGGTAATTACCGGTCTTTCGGTTTCCCTTCTCGTGTGCCTCTGCGAGATCCTTAAAATTGTACATGGCGAGGTTCTAAACTTGCAAAGTTCTTGCCTAAGAACTATATGGCACGTGACTGCACAGTACGGTACAGAACTACACTTGCAAGCATATTAGCTTTGTCAGTGTGTAAGCTTTCGAGAAGCTCTTTCGAAGAATGGAAACAGCTGTGAAGCTAGCAGTCTGCTTTTAGAAAGCTAGAACTCTCAAAAGATTGTTGCAGAAAGTATCACGATGTAGTTGGGGTACCATATAAACATTGATCGCTCGCGGTTACTTCTTCACTCCTGGTCGGTAGGGGTTTGTAGCCACTCTGTTCTCTCTTTGTTGGCCGAAAGTTTGCTTGTTTTTCTTCGAACTCACCTTTTTTTTATATAATTTTTCACAGTATGCTCTGTATCTGCAGTTTTTTTTTCTTGTTTTCACGCTTCTGCTCACGTTGTTTGGCAGCTTTGTAGGAGTTTGTTTTTGGAGAAAAGCTATGCCACTTGCTGGGAAGCACGACGCTTGCTCAAGCTGTGGCCAATTCAATATTTTTTTTTTTTTTCCTGCTGCGTTAAAATGCTGTTTGCTTGGTTGTCAACCCCGTGTTGCTGCAGGCTTCTTCGTGGCTTTGCTGGCTTTGCTTTGTACCTCGCAAGTAAATGTGTGCTTCAAGTGCTCCTTTGTTCTGTTGTTCTCTTGAGTCACCCTCCCACCACAAAATCTCAGTTCCACAAAAAGCGCTTTTCATGAGATGGCTAAACCGAACAACTGTCGGATGCTGCGTACGTCACATCGAGATTTCTAACCACATCCTTATTTCCCGAGGGGAAACCTTGGATATTATCTGACACAGCGAAAATAGGACAGTGCCCAGCTATGTAAAACCCACAGAGCTGACACAGAAAGGGAGGGAGGGAAGGAGGGAGGGGAGAGGGGGAAGGAAAGGGAGGGAGGGAGGAGGGGAGGGGGAAAGAAGGGAAGAAGCATAGTTTTTTTTAATTTATTTGTGAATACTGTTTACCCCAAGTACGGGGCTTTAAGAGGTGCGGGGTATAGAAGAATACTCAAACATACAACATCAGGACTACAATACAGTTAGTTGGTGTCTGCCCCTAATTTTTATGCCTTTCTATCAAAGAAAAATCTAAAGCTAGGAAACAGTTTGCTTTAATTTTTCATGCGGAACTGGCTCAGCAATGGTCGGACTTATTTCATAGTGTACGCTAATTAGTAGTTTAGATTTGTCTGATCACTTGTTATCAGAAAATAAATTGAAAAGTAAAGAAAACACTTCAAAGTATTTAATTCCCTAGCGTTTGATAGACCTTATGCACTTGTGAGGCATGGGTCCCCCTTTAAGTGAGTGTCTGTCATGGAATGCAGGGAAAAGGAGGGACCATTTCGATGATACCTATATTTAGCTTATAGTTGGGCCGCTACAGGACAGCTGAGCCATTTGCAAAAATTTAGCTGTTACTTGCTGCATCATTGACACGCAGAATTCAAGCTATTGCATGACACCGCGAACGTTTGACTGCCATGTAGTGCAGCAAGCATTTCGGGAAGAACATAGGTTTGGCAACAGGGCAAAGCAGTGCATAGCATACATGCTTAAGTGATTTGTCAAAATTTCAGATGATCTGTGACACAGTAGATTTCTGACACAGTAGTGCTGTATATGAGCTTATTCCATGGAAGTCACAACGAAAAAGTCTGGGACACCACAGCAGTTTGCTAGCACTGGTTGAGTCTGAGAGCCAGGTTGTGCCACTCAGTCAGCGAACAGTCCAACATTTTAGCTGCAGCATGAGGAAGGCCCGTCACTACACGATGCAATGTACAAACACTAAAGGGCACTAAAGCGGTTTTTGAGAATGTCCGTCCATGGCACAAATTCAGTCTATGCACCCCAAGCATCCTAGAAAACCTAAGATTACAGTCGTGCATAGCGATTTTCTCTGCTAAAAATGCACCCAAACATCAAGACATGCCCCTTCTTCTGAGGTATATCTCTAAAGAGGGGCATGACATGATGTTTTATCAAGTTTATAATGGTCAAAAAAGGCCACGCATTATTGTAACCTTGAGATTCGGAGGATGCCCAGGGCACATGGATTGAGTTTGTGCCATAAAAAGGTGACGTGACAAAACTGTGTTAGTGCCCCTTTAAAGGCCAACATACAATCGCAGTCTCCTGCAGGGAAGATAATCCTCTTAGTGCCCTGCCCTTCCAAACCGCGAGGAGTGCCAAGTTGGGGCAAGGTGAAAAGTGGAGAGGATATGGGGAAAGGATGAAGGGAGGAAAAGTGGAAAGCGCAAAGTGTGAGTCGACTCTTTAAAGGGGCACTAAAGTGCTTTTTGAGATCCTTGTTTTATTGTCATAACTCAATCTGCGAGCTCTAAGCTTCCTAAAAAAACGAAATTACATTCATGCTTGACCGATTTGCATACAAAAAAATCAGCAGAACCCATATTTTGGGAATGATTATCTACTTTAATGCGAATAGCATCAAACGGTGCGGAGTTATGCGCGTTCGTCAGGTGGCCGGCACACTCTAGATACGCCAGCCCACTCTTGAGGCGATTCTAAATTTGTTGACACTTTCACAGCCCTGCGCACGATCTCCGCAGCCCAGCACGTGCGTTTGTGTCACTTAGGAAGGCGAGCAAAGCACGCGCCATACGCACAAACACTCAAAATGGTACCGACCAGACTTTCTGGCGTCTCAGCTAGTCTCAACCAACGGTATTTAAACGGTTGTTTATATCTTTACCATAGGACGGGCTTTACAGCGCTGTCACAGCTACCGGTGCGCGCGCGTTCCATGCACGAGGGCTCATTCCGCTCTCGTGAGGCTGAGCACGGCCGCTACATCACCCTCTCCCGAGCGCGGGAGAGGGTGAGCTAGCGGCCGTGCTCAGCCTCACGAGAGCGGAATGAGCCCTCGTGCATGGAACGCGCGCGCACCGGTAGCTGTGACAGCGCTGTAAAGCGCGTCCTATGGTAAAGATATAAACAACCGTCTAGAGTGCGTTGAATGACTGCCTTCATAGCTCTGTGGTTAGCGCGTCTGCCTGCTGATCAAAGGGTCAACGGTTCGAATCCCAGCCGGCGCCGGTCTTTTTTATTTATTTATCGACCCGCGGCGTAAGAGGTTAGATAGCCAGATAGATAGATACATAGATAGACGAAAAGTGCGTGAAGTATCCAAAGAATGCTATTCGCATTAAAAGCGATCAAAGATCCCGAAACTTAATGTCAGCGCACAACGACAGATGGCGCTGTGGAATCTTGCTGAATATGGTCGAACAACAGACGGCGCTTGTCAGCCACTCGCAAGCGATGGGTTCCCACGTGGACGAGCGAGACTGGTTGGCCGCTCGTCCACGTGGGAACCCATCGCTCGCGGGTGGCTGACAAGCGCCGTCTGTCGTTCGACCATATTCAGCAAGGTTCGGCAGCACCATCTGTCGTTCTGCGCCGACGGTAAGTGTCGAGATCTTTTGATTGCTTTCCTAATACGCAAATCGGCCATGCGTGAATGTAATTTTCGGGTTTTTTTAGAATGCCTAGAGCTCTTAGATTTAGTAAAAACAAGAGAACAAGGCTCTTGAAAAGCACTTGTGCCCCTTTAGGCGCTTGGTAACTCGGCAGAAACTTGCTAGGTATGGCCGTCGGACGACGCAGCAGACACGTTACGCCACTCCCACCCAAAATCGCTTGCAAAGAGCTTGACAAAGAATGCGGTCTTCTGTCACGACAGGAGCGAAGTGTGACGCCGTGTCCCGTCGTCCGCCCCGTTTTGCAGTGTCGCACAAGGGCCTCCTGTCGATGATCATCCTGCCGATCACCTGCTCGCTCCTGGCAATCGTGATCATCGTGACGGGCGCCGCATACCACGTCCACACACGGAGCCACCTCCACGTAGAAGTGGCTGACTTCGACTTCCAGCGCGGCGACCACGAGCTCACCGAGCGCACCTTCTGGGAGCACTTGCTCAGCGCCTGGAGGGACGCTTTCCCCGGGTGCATGCGCCCACACGACCCGTACGACACAGACGACGAGCACCCGGAGTTCGGGAACGCAAAGAATGACCTCGGGGGCGACGCGGAACGCTCAGGAGGAAGGTCAAGCGGCGGCGAGACCAGCCCGTTCGTGAAGAATGTGGCGCTGCGGCTTCGCGACGAAGCAGACGGCGGCGACGCCCCACCCTCCGAGAGGAAGGAAGCGGCAGTCGGTGGCTCTGCGAACGGGACCGAATCGCCTCCTTTTGTGAAGTAGTGAAGTGCTTTCTTTGGAGGAGAGGCACGGGATATATCCGACGGCGTCTGTTGCAACTGGCCGCGTTCATTTACTCCACGAACGCGTCGCTGAAACGACGGGTGGAGACAGCGTCGCAATGTCGGGATCGGCGCCGACGGTCGCAGGCGCTTGCTGGAAAGAAGACATTGCTCAATACTGCGGGTGCAACCTTAAGTTTTGACGCAATGCGCCGCAGCGAGGTTGCTTGGAATCGTTGTGACTTCCCATTTCCACTTGCAATGTGTGCGCGGTACGAAGAGTTCCTACATTTGCAGGCAAAGCGAGGTGACTTGTGTTTCCGGGGATTGTGTTTTAGCCAGACCCTAGCAGCGCGTCAACCTCGGTGACTCTCAAGACTGGACGATTGGTAGGTTAATTAAGAGATTACACAACTATCGGCGGTGCTCAGAGTTACAATGTAGTGAGATTTGAGTGAAATGGGTGTGGTGTGGTAGGGATGTGTCCCTTCTTTACAAGGTGTCGGCGTGTATTTGTCATCGCCCTATCCCGTAGTACCGCAAGACAGTCGACGTGCTCCTTTCTGAGATGCTGCTATGGGCAGGTGCCAGAGATTGTCTTGTCTAGGATACCTTTTGCGTCTTTGATTTGCTTGCTCACATAAGCTTCCCTATGCTTTCACAACCACATTTACCTTAGGAGAACTTTGTTTGAGGGCAGGAAACTAGTAATCCCTTTACAAGTTGACTGGAGTAGCTAACAATGTTTAACTACAGCTCCTACACAACGGTTGAGATTGCTTTGTGTATATACCTAGTTTTCGTACAGAGTGCTTGATGTCTACGCAAGCCTGGTCGGTACAATGAGGGTGCAGCAAAACTTCTATACCCCCTTTTTACGGAGCGTCATTCGCTGTGGAGACAATACTCGCATAGGCTGTTACTATAGGGCAAGGCTCTGCATGGGCGACGTTGTCACTGACACACCCTGCAATCAACATCCTTATTTTTAGTTTTAGTTCTTTTTAGCAACCACTAACGATGTGTTGTCGGCACAAGTGCACTTTGTGATTGCTTGGGAAAAAACAAAAAGCGCTTTTACAGGCTTACGTTTACACCTTGGATTATTTTTAAGGGGACCTCTGAGGGACTAGTCTTTATCCATGGTATGCAAGTGTTTTTAACATCTTCAATAAATATTTCAGACTTGGTCTGCACCTGTTAGTCTCTTTTTTTCTTCCCCTTGGTGACTAGGTTGTTTTTTGGTTGCAGTTTCTTAATTTGGTTGTATAGTCTTGCACAAATTCTACATATTTGTATTTCCACTCTTTTGCAAACAAAAAGAGCTGTGATCCCTTTCATAAAGGACAAGTTTGTGTGATCTGGGCTAACCTTTGCCCCACAATGTTTTTTTAGAGCGCAGCTCTTAATTGCCATTTCCGGGTTGAGCGGCGTCGCTGTCGGCGTAACCGCGCATTGCATTATGGAATGTTTCCCATAATAACATCACATGTGATGTCACGAGGTTAAAATTTTCCCGCTAAATTTGTTGGGAAATTTTTCCGCTAAATTTAGCGGAAAACTTTTCCCCCTAAATGTAGCGGAATAATTTTCCGGGTTAAGTGGCGTCAGATGTGACGTCACGAGGGTAAAATTCGCTAAATTTAGCGGGAAGTTTCCCGCAAAATTTAGCGGAACTTTACCTCGTGACGTCACACGTGACGCCACTCAACCTGGGAACATTTTTCCGTTAAATTTAGAGGAAAACGTTTTGGCCAAATTCAGCGGGAAAATTTTATCCTCGTAACGTCACACATAAATCACGTGATTGAATGTGATGTCACATGAAATTTTGCGGAAAAACGTTTCTGCTAAATATAGCGGGAAATTGTCGTCACGTGATTTCAACACCAATTCAGTTTCCCCACTAAATTGAGCAGGAAAATTTCCGCTAAATTTAGCGGGAAAATGTTGGCAAATTTCCCAGTAAGTTTAGTGGGAATATTTTCTTGCTAAATTTAGCAGAAAAATTTTCCCTAAATTTAGCAAAAACTTTTCCCTAAATTTAGCAAAAAAGTTTCCCTAAATTTGGCGGAAAATTTTACGAAAATTTTTCGCTAAATGGGAGGGGAGCGGGGAGCAGGAGGGGAGGGGGAGGACAAGCATACCCTCCCTCCTCCTCAAGAGCTGCACTCTAATTTGGCATTACAGGGAATTGTAAACGTGTTTCATTTTTTGTTTCATTTCTAGCCGCAGTTCTACCTCTAATGCAACTACCACATGCCACAGTAAAATTTCTACATCGTATTCGATCGCAAAGTCAGAACCTACTTAGCATGAACTCCCCGTGTGCAGTGCATTTGTTCAGGGTACTTAAAAATGAAACATTCTGTTCAGCCCTTTTCTTGAAAAGTTAAAATATGTCACCTGCACAGAAATAGCCCCGACACAAGGGGGTCACCTGCCTGCACGTTGATGGAAATTTACCTTTGCATTTTGTTTTTATAACAAATTGCATGTGCATGTTTTCTTAGTCAGTAGTCACCATGTGGGTGTGCTTTCCATGTAGGCGTGTGTCAACGCCACACAGGAAGGGCACAACAAAGCTCCGAATTCGAAATGTATTTGAAATCTTTTCTGTACTATTCGATTTGAGGACCGAATGTTTGTGCACTCCTAATGACCGTATCCATGACCTGTCTCCTGCCACAGCTGTAAAATACCGAGCGTGCACACACGTCACAATAAGTGCCCACTCGCTACTTTTGAAACATTCTGAAGTTTAAAGGAGCTGTGCAACAATTTCAGTGCTTTGCTTAAATAACTTGGGATAGGGTGTCTCGGCCTTTCTGAAGTAAAGAACAAAAAACCGCTTTTGCCTGCATGTCCTAGGACTTATTTGAAAAATAGACAAAGATTGAGGTTTTCGGCACCTCTCAACTCCTTCACTATGTTCCGAGTCACGTGTGCTGTGACGTCAATGGGGGTCGTGCGGGGTTCCGGTGAAGCTCTCTCTCTCGAGCCATCAGTGAACAGCGAGAACTCATCTGCTCGCAACCGCGTGACCATGTGCTGGCGTGTGCAGGCGGGCGCAGCGCGAACAATATGGTGAAAGGAGGAAAGTCTCATCCGGGTTCGGCCAGTCCGGCTCTGTCCCCTCCGGCTTCTGGCGGATGTTCGCGGTAGCAGATAGAGCTGACGGTTTTGTGGACCTAGGATAGATGGCGCCACTAAAACTCCGTATAATAAAAGTTTTGTCGATGATACCAGGTTTTTGGTGCATTTATATTTATGTTGGAATGACAAGATTTATAGAAAAGTTAAGGCCCGTTCACACTCTTGCGACCTCTTAAAACTGGGTCCCATGAAACCTCTTACAACGAGAGGACACACTGACGCCATCTATTGGGTAGCGGTGTAAGCTTGCCGGTCCGGCATATTTTCTATTCCTCTCGCACATTATCCTTTCTTTCTTGGCTCGAAAAACTTTTGTCAACGTTATAAACGAGCCTTTCTTATAGGTATTACGCGCATTTGACCTCGGAAATCCCTCAAAACCCTCGCTCTTGTGAAATGCAGTTCCAGGGTCACCGCATAGATGGCGCCAGCGTGCAAGTGTGTTCTCTCGTCCTAAGAAAGTTTAGGAGGTTTCAACAAGTCTCGTCTCTCTCGGTCGTACTCAGTTGCAAGAGTGTGAACAGGCCTTTACCTTTAAGCGCCATTCACACTCTTGCGACCGAGTAAGACCGAGAGAGACCAGACCAGTTTTTAAGCCTCTTGCGATCTCTTAGGACCAGCTCCGCTGCAGCGCATCCGGTCCTAAGAAGTTGCAAAAGGCTTAAAAACCGGTCTGGTCTCTGTCTCTGGTCGCAAGAGTGTAAATGGGCCTTTATCGAGCAGGTATACGCACAACTTGCTATCTTTCTGCAAGACCCCCATTGACGTCATGCCGCGTGGTTCTCATGGCCGCCGCTTGCGGTTGCAGGTCGGGGAATATTCTAATTTTTGCCTCGCAATTACGCGACGGAGTCCCAACATTTCGTAGGAAGGAGGTGTGCTTTCTGTTTTTTGTGGCAAGATAAACAATGTCAAAAGTAGAAGTTTCCAATTCTTTCAACGTTAAAATCGTTGCACAGCTCCTTTAAGCAAAAGATCAGATGCTCCTCTGCATCGGGCACTTCTTCAAGCACGCCGGGGCAGAGTGGTGAAACTTGACGCTCGTGCACCGCTGTCAAGTGGTGAAGCCCACCCTACCATTGTTCCTTCCGCATTTCTGCTCTCGGAGGAACTGACGAGCGCCCGTCACCCGGTATTTTGGGAGGATCTCCAAATTTCTGTTGGCCGCTTGCTTCTACAGTATATTGCTGGTGTTTAACCGGCATCAAAAAAAAAAGTATTAAAATCACTCGATTAAAGGGATACTACAACGAAATTTAGGCGCTTATTTCTTGTTCTGTTAGTGTTCAAGGGAGCAGTATCACATCAGACAAACCAATCTCTTGCTGAAAAAGACACAAAAAGGAATTTTAAAACAAATTAAACGATCAGCAAAGAGAAGTTGGTGGATGTCGCTAACGCCTCGTTTGTAATGCCCGTCTAGGAACCTTGACAGGTAGCGACAATTCCTGTCTCGCCTTTGGCCACCACGAGAGAAGAGGGGAAGGAGGAACTCCCCTCTCAACGGGACTCTCTTTTGTGTGTCCCAGACGTCACTATGGTCCCTGTACAAAATTATAGAGGATTAACCCGTCACTCAAAATTCGTACAAAAGCAGCTTTGGGTTAGTTGCCGTGGTCCGATCGCTGGCGTGCTTCAGCCGCTTCGGTGGCTGGAATGGCTAGGACATCCTGTCGACGTCAGCCTCTCCGCAGCTTTGCTCGTCCTGAGACAATCTACGTCACGATTGCGCCGGATGTCACGTGCTCTCCGCTGGCTGCTCTCCGAGCGCTTGCCAGAGCGGGCCGTTTATAAAAATACAGCCTAGCTCAAAATACAAACGTGCGATTGTCATTTACGGATATTGTTGATCATATTCAGCCTATTTCTGAACACGACGGGTGTATCTCAAATTTCGTTGAAGTATCCCTTTAAGCCACGGTATCTGCAAAGGGCCAGAAGCATGTGGAAATTGTATCTGCAGGTAAGTATGCTCTAGAATAGATGGAATCAAGGAACGCGAGTCGTGCGCCCCGACTGTCCGTGGTCAAGCTTAAAAACGGAACACGGTGTTGTTTTCACGCAGTGTCTCACCGGCAGCAGCTGTCGACCACTCTGGTGCCCATCATCTGCTCGCTGTTTGCGCTTGTCATAGTGGTCACCGGGGCGGCGTATCATCAGCACACACGAGCGCAGGTGCTGATCGAAGTCGCCGACTTCGACTTCAGCGCCCCGCCCGACGAACTCGTCGAGATGACCTTCGCCAGGCGCGTGTGTCATGCCATCGCGCAGGCGCTGGGTGCCGCGGACCACCATTCGACCGCCCTGGCAGACGACGAACAAGGCGACGCGCACGTGAGGCGGTCGTACGGAACCATTGTGTGACCCCGTTCGTCCTGGACGACTTCACTGGAGGACTATCCATCGGACCAATGTTTGGAGGTGACCAGCGTGTCGCGGAGCATTCTTTGTTGGAGTGGTAATTGGCCTGGCAACTAACGCTTTTGGGTGGTGCCACAAACCTTTATTTTGCCTCCTTAGCAGACAACCAGCAGGGTGGTGCGCCGAAGCAGTCGTACGGAACCACTGTGCGACTGCGTTCAACATGGCAGACTCTATTGGAGGGCGATTCGTCAGACCAGTGTTCGGAGGCGTCCAGCATGTTGCGGGGCTTTTCATTGGAGCGGTGGTCCACCTATCGACCAACGCATTGTGGCAATTTATTGGGAAAGTGTGATAATGCTGGTGAATTTCTAGAGCAGTGCAACACCTCCCAGGTCGTGACCTTGAGGTCAGTACCTCACTATAGAGCTTTTCGTTGAGGAGTGGTTTGTACATAACTAGTAGCTCATCAGATGGTGATTTGCCAGGAAACTTTGGCAATGGGGAATTTTTACGGCAGTGCTGCACCAACTACGTAATTGGGTGAGCTACAATTTCCAGGTGGCTATTTTATCATATCGTATTTTACAGGTGATAGATTTCTTGAAAAAAATTAACTCGTCGGGTCAGAATTTGTTAGTACCATAATATCCCACGAGACGGCACACCCCTGAAAGTTAACCTGCCTTTATTTTTGGCACGATTTGCTATTTTTTCAGAAATGCCAAAAGGTAGCTACAGTTACAAAGTTGCCATTAAATAGTTACTTATTTAGCGAAGGGGGAAAGTGCAGGTTGCAATAGACTGCTTGCCAGTATGAATTTTGTGAAATAATGGCTTGTCCACGGAATGCGTCGTGGTGCTCGACTTTATCGCGCACTAATTTGGGTAAGTGTGATGCTCTTCATTGCTAAACTGTGACACAGATCCCTTGTCACAGATATGACAATCGTAGCCGTTGGCTGTTATTACGAGCGACTTTTTCAGTGAGTACCGTGCCAGTAGCTGTCTACATTCAGATGTCTCGCCAAGATAATTTTATATAATTTTGTTGGCATTGTAATCAAACATAAAAAGCTGACTTGCAAGTTTTACAGGGGTTTGTTATTGTTCAGATATGGCCTAACATTTGTCTTGGGGGAAAGCAGTTCAAACTCAGTTTTCTTGAAAAATGCCAACCCAGAAAAAGCTTTGAATCCCCGTCTTGTCTATAAGGGCATGTTACTCCCGCTAGAAACTCTACAGAAGTATTTTTAGAGAAAGTTTACAGTTAGTGGAAGGCAAGGGTTAATGCTCAAAACATTTCATCTTCCTCCTCGAATGCGATTTTAGCCGTTTTATCGTCACATGTACCACAAGAGATTTTTTTTTTTTAATGAGTGTCTCAGTTTTATGAAATGGCTGCATATTTTTGGTGGTCGAATTTAGTTCCTTGGATCACCAACCAGCAAAATATTGCGCTCAGCTAGTGGTGTCCAATGGCCTCGGATAAGATTTGCTTACAAACTGCACCTGCATTTTGAGCCGTGAGGGTTTCAGTTTTGTGATTACACTTGAATGTGCCAAGGTGTCTCTGTCACACAAGCTATCTTGGTTGAAACACGGCAGGCGTGTCATATTGCAGTGCATTAAGCTAGCCAAAGATCCTTTTTGCATCGATTGTGTGTTTCCATATAAAACTGCAGAATGTGCAGTTTCCTGCACCTGTTTAGGTTATGAAGCAAGGACCTGTTAAATTTTATTCACCTTTGAAGACTGTGCATGTACGTGTTCCCTTCTTCCTGTGTAACTAGCAGGCAGTTTTCGTCTACGAATTGTGACATGCGTGAGTGTTTTTTATTCACTATCATCCGGACACAACTACAAAATATACAAAAACAAGATTTTATGCCATAAGTGCCTCTATACTTCGTTTCAGCTTGGGTCCAGACGCAGCCGATGCTACAAGCGCGAGCTCCGGGCTTCCAGCGTCCCTGCCAAGCACGCGCGCTCGTGCAATGCAAGCACTGTTCAGGGCCACACGCTCGCGTTCGTAGCATCGGCTGCGTCTGGACCCAAGCTGAAACGAAGTATAGTTCTGTTGCGACTCATTTTGTCGAAAACTGTGGCATATTTATTCAAACTGTAAGGGGAACTCGCGGGAACCAACATTTTATGCACTTTGCCATTTGCTCAGCTCATCTTTTGCAACAATCCTTATGAATGCTCTCTGGGAAGTTCCTGTTACTTGTATAAATGTGATATACGGTCATGGACATAATCAGTGGACCACTTGACAACACCAAGCGAAACAAGCATCTGTGTGTGGGCTAGAGAAACAGTGCGATTTTGTATATGCATTTCACGTATCGTCTCTGCCACCGTCAAACGTTTATCGCACCATAATCGGCCTATTACTAGGCCAATGCGGTATACAGTAGTGGACATACAAGATAGAACGAGTGAGTACTTGCCGACAAGAATTTAAAGGAATGCGGCAGTTAGAAGACAGTGTGAACGCATACAGATTTCGCGTGCCGTCATTAAATGATGTCGAGGGTTCGAGCAAACGAAAGTCGCGCTATTACTCGAGTCAATATGATGTACAGTAGTGGATACTACAAAACAGAATGCAGGAGTACTTCCCAACAGGAAATTTTAAAAAACCTACATGTGAACTAGAAGACAGAATGATTGCACACACATTTCACTTATGGTTACTAACTGCTGCCAAAGGATTGAGCAAAGCGGCAGTCGGGCATGCAGCATTCTTTGTACACGACTATGTCTCGCATGCCACGTTCCCAGGGCGGGTGACAGTGCTGTTGAAGGGTCGCAACGAAGAGGACATAGTTGGCCCTCTGAGACTGCTGATCATGAAGGTAGGAACCATGTGCAGTAACCACGCCGCTGATCGCCAAGCATCCAATGAGAACCACAAGGCGTTATTGTGGTCCACGAGACACTAACGCAGATCTGGCAGCCTCAACTGATGGCTGTGTCTCAGAGACAGTAGACTCCGTCCCAGATCTTCCAGCAGTCCTCACTGATGGTCTGTGGTGCTCGAACTGCCAGGCGCCATGCGGCAAGAATGCTGGGCACAAACCCGAGCCAGAACAGCGTTCTTCCCAGAAGGTAGTGGTCCCTGTAGAACATGCTGAATCGCTGACCTCGAACCCCAGTGGGATTGGTCTTGTCGTCGTGCGACGCGTCGTGTTCCTCCAAATTCAGGCTGGAACTTGCAGGTACCTGAATCTCGTAAAAAAATATGGACATTGGACAATTGTTAAAATGGTTTGTGTCCAAGCAGTGTTTGTTATAGTCGGTGACAGGTCAAGAACGAGGTGGAAGCCCCCCCCACATCTTTCCACTTTAGCAGAGCGAACGGTGGAGAGGAGGTCACCTCCTCTCCAGCATCCACTCTGCCAAAGGGGAGAGAGGTGGGAGGGGCTTGCACTTCGTTGTTGACCTGTCACCGACTATAGCAACTCATTAAGTTATACATTGAAGAACTATCAGCAAAAAGAGCAAACCTCAAACCGACTTCAAGAAGACCCATGTTTAACATCCTCGTTAGGTGGAGCCTTCCTTTCTAAAGATTAATTGAGTTCTGTCTTTTGGTAGTCCTGAATATGTTGGACACTGTAGTAGGGCTGTATCTCTAATCATTTCAAATATCACTCTATCTCAGTTTCTTGATTCTTCAAGGTTAAACAGTCGAGCCAGCGGTTATATATCACACTTGGGTATTTCGAATTATTGTTTATATGAAACAGTCCAAACATCCCCTTGAAAATCACATGTAATACTATAGGAGCGTTGTCTTTTTGTATCGGACTCCCATGGCTTGGACACTCGATATAGCGAATGAAGCCCGGCCGACCGTTGCTTGTCCCGCAATCCGATTGCAAGGGTGGCGAGCACATCGCTTGCGTTGCGGGGCTGGCAGACCTCCAAGCCACCATACACGCGGTAAAAAAAACAAAAAAACAAGGAACCGTAGGAA
Source organism: Ixodes ricinus (assembly GCA_037355805.1). Taxonomy (NCBI): domain Eukaryota; kingdom Metazoa; phylum Arthropoda; class Arachnida; order Ixodida; family Ixodidae; genus Ixodes; species Ixodes ricinus. Next base: position 46,373 of record JAZHYW010043374.1, read on the forward strand.
AAATTTTAAAAAAGTGGAGGATGGCAAAATTAAGGGGGAGTGCCCGCTGTAGGAACGGTAGCCTGCGCCCTTTCCCGAACACTCCTGATGCTGCGCAACTCCCTAACCCCAAAATAAAATTAGCAAAAAAAAAAAAAAAAGTCCTCGAACAATTTTTTTTTAAATTGATATATCCAGGTTTGCCTGTAGCTGTCTTGTGCTTGCTGCTTCAATGGATGGGTGAAGCCATCTCGTATGCTAATGTGCAGGTGGTCTTAAAAAGGATTTTACGAAACCACTGGTTCGATGTAGAACATGGGAATTCTGGGAGAAGGAAGGAATCATCACCTTATCAGTTCCGTCAAGGCCATCCCCAAGGTTGCCGCCGGTTTCCGCCCCTGGGGTAGGGGAATGGAATGAGCTTGACTTTTCGATCCTGTTAAATTGGAACTTCCACCTGTTTCCCGGGGCACAAGAAATTTCTGGCAGATCCCTTATATGGTGCTTCACTGCAATGCAGTAGTGTACAGTGGGAAAGGCATCCCATTTGGGGATGCCTTACCAGATTTTAGCAGTTATCTAATAAAATGGCACACAGAATGACCGGTACCTTTTTCGTGTTACGAGTTTCGCTGGCGTGCACAGCCAAAGCTTCTGAATGTCTTCGACATTGTCAGTACGAATCCTGATGGCACGGAGTTCTACGGACGACTTCCTCGAGCTGCAGTTACCATCCACTGAAAGATATTGTATGCAAGTACTGAAAGAGCGTTGCGAGCTTCAAACATTTATTAGCCGAGAATGGCAGAACAGAACTTGATGTCTCTTTACAGAGTGCCCATCACTTCTCATTGTGGCCATGCCAAACCCAAAGACCAATGTCCTTGAAACACATCTTCATACAATGTCAACACTCTCTCAAACGTGCAGGAAGGATGGAATGTTCTTTAACCACCCCCCACTTTGCAGCTGTGAATTGTGCCTATTTCATTTTGTTCGTGCAATGCTACGAAGACCTGACAAACAGCATTGTCAGCACTTCTGGCAAAACAAAATCTACAAACATTCGTTGTTAAAATGACAGTTGTGAGAGGATAAGAGGCTATGGTCACCATTGTAAAAGCTTGCGACAACGGTAGCCGAGCATCGAGGGGAAATACAGCCGTCGCAAGGTTCAAACTTGAACTCCGGATCTCTTGAAAACTGTAGAATATGTGATACACACATTATATCAAACATTCAAAAATGGACATTAATGGGAAAGACAAATAATGATGCGTGCCCGATACAAAGTGCGTGGGTTTCTTATGAACTACCGTAAAATACCGGGCAAGCGCCCACTCAAAATTTAGAGATAATCGCGAAAAAATGGGTGATGGGCGCTTGTCCGGTCATCAATTTTACATATAAATGTACCGTGCATATTTTCTCAGATCTTAAAAATTTGGGTATGGGCGCTTAATGTGGAATGGGCGGATGCACGGTATTCTGCTGTAAACGACTTATTTTTCGCAGGTAGGCATGGGCGAATAGAGGATTTTGGGTCCGAATCGAATTCGAAGCGAATAGTGATTTTGGCCGAATAATTTCGGCCGAAGTACAAGCAACAAATACAACAAGATATGTTTAAACTATAGTTTTATATTTGCCCTTATTTGGTATTAGAAGTACTGTAATTGTTAATTTCAAGTGTATTGAGTTCGGGAGCATGAAATGGTCAAAATTTATTTATTTATTTGCGCCACCTGGCCCGAAATCCAAGCCAGAGTAAGTCAAACCCGTTTATATCAAACTCGCAAAAAAAACGTCTACCAGTTCGGTATAGCGGGTAATCCGATATAAAAGTTTTAATGAATTTGACTTAAAAATCCACTTTCTGCTGAAATATTACACAATGAAGTAGTCTTGCATCTTCTGCTGCTTTTTCTTCATTGCATCCGCGATAACGATATTTTTCTACGCGATCGACGGACTCCAAAATGCTGAGGCCACTGCCTTTTATATTCGCGCATTAGCGCCGAACTATGCCGAGAGCACGGAGCTCGTCCGAGCAGGACCACCTCCTCCTGCAGAGAGCCGTTTTGCTCTGCAAGTTGGCTTTCCCCTACGACCGGTGGCTGCGTTAGGGAAAGCCAGCTAGCAGAGCAAGCTGTCTTGTTTTAGATGCGGAGCATCTCTTGCTCGGGTCTATGTCCCGCGGCGTCGTAGTCCGCACTCACACTACGCATGCGCAACTCTCATCCTTCCCTCTCTCCAACAGCTGCGCGTTACTCTCTCCGCTCTCTCTCTCTACCAGCTGCCTGCACTTCGCCGTGCGTTCGCTTCCACTCACACCGCGCGCGCATGCGCAACTCTCCTCCTCTAGTCTCCTCTCCTTCAAGTAGCGCGCTGCGCGCGTTCCCCGGAGGAGTGAAAGGAGGATAGTTTTGGGCGCGCGGGTCGCAGCGCCACGCCAGGGCTTTCCAGTGGGGTGGGCTTTCCCGCAACTCTGCGGCTGTCGTCTGCTAGCGTTTCTCGGCCGCTCGCGTCCGCCGCAGCCCAAATCCGGCCGGCCAAAAGAAATCAGTCAAGAAGGGAATAAATTAATTACGATCCGCGATGCTCCGCATCACCCCATAGTTCCCCTCGGGAAGATGGTGTCTTGCGTTACGTCCAAATCTCCGCCTTCCCTAGGCTCACGGGGGAGAGAGAGGAGCGGGGGCTACGGGGGAGAGAGAGGAGCGGCTGCGTGGAGGGAGGGTTAGGTATCGCGTTTCCAGTGCTCCGTCCGGACGTAAGGCTAGCCACAGCGTTTTTGTTCTGGGCGGCCGCGTCAACCACTTGGGAAAAAAATTCTCTTTTGCGGACAAAGCGGGGAGAGGGAGCACGGAGCACCCTCTCTCCGCTCCCTCCGCAAAAGATATCTTTTCTTTTCTTCCAAGCAATCAACGCAACCGCCCCCCCCCCCCCCAAAAAAAAAAAAAAAAGCGTGTTCTGCAAGTTGGCTTTTCCCCAATTTGTCTGCCTCTTCGTTCGGGGAAAGCCAGCTTGCAGAGCAAAACGGCGCTCTTGGCAGTTCGATATATCGGTAGCGGCTGCTATTTTTGTTCGATGCAACCATAGTTTTTGCTATATATTATCACTGTAACACTACTGTGCACAAAAATTGTTCGATATAAGGAATAATTCGATGTAAACGGGCTCGATATAGTCGGGTTTGACTGTATTTAGAAATGTTGAATAATTCGATTTTGTCGAATAATTCGATTTTGTCGAATACTTCAATTCGATTCGAAGCGAATGCCGAATAGAACAGAATTCGATTGGCTATTCGTAATAACCGAATATTCGCCCATCCCTATTCGCAGGCTAAATATTTCATGATTTAGGTCAAAGCTGAAGTTTTGGAATAATTCGCGGGTTCTAATTTTCGTGATGCAGTGGGATCTCAAAATAGATTCTAATGTGTTTACATTTTACCAAACGGGACTTATTTTTCGCAAATTGTAGGCGATTCGCGAAATTCGCAAAAATTAAGTCGTTTACAGTAACTGAAACCTAAAGCGAATAAGCCTTGTGAAAAGTTTAGAGTTGTCTCTTGGACGAGATAACTAATAATAGATATTTTGTCATTGGTGGGGGATCTTGTATTACTGACGTGGAAGATGCTAAACCTCAACAAGGAAATTGGAGAGCAAAGTTTGCTCATTGAAGCGACAAGAAAAGTGAAGTGACCACCATTTTCCCCTGCATGTTTCTCACTTTAGTCCTACTCCTATGCAACATGCACATCCCTTGAAGAAGCTGTTTCTTAGTGGATTGTAAGCCACCATAGGCTTCTTTTCAAACCTTATTGTATTGATTAAATGCGTGACAATTTTTTTCTGGTATTTTAGCTGAGGAGGTACTACAGTCAAACCCGTTTATAACGAACAGCAGGAAACGCTACAATCAGTTCGATATAGCAAGTAGTTCGATATGGCAAAAAACATTTTCAACGAACTTCCACGATGAGTTCGTTGCAAGGCGAGAGCTTCTCTTTTTCTCTCATCTCTCCACTTCCGCCTTGTAAAAACGCACTGAAAAGTTGTTTTTTCTGAACCGCTTCTCTTCGTGAACAAACACTTTGGGATGAAAAGTTTTTTTTCTTCGCGCGCGTGCAGAGTGTATTTTTTAGCTTTCTCCCCTTCTGAATCGCTTCTCTTCACTCAATTTTGTTTGCAACTTGAGCTTTTGGAATTTTCTTTCTTTCCTACTCCTTTTTTGGGGGAAGGGACAGGCTAGAAGACAATTGTTTGTGCGTTTTTGGAAGCCTTCTTGGGGGAAAAAGTTTAATATAGCCAATACGTTGTTCGTTATAAAACATACTTTTTACATGCATTTTTATTTCAATTTTCCGTGAGTTCGATATTGACAATAATTCGCTGCACGTGGGTTCGTTCTAAACGGGTTTCACTGTGAACTATTTATACTCTCTAAAAATAAATTGGCAGTACCCCTTCTAGTAGGCTAATATAGCAGAGATATGAAGCTAGTGAAGCAAAATTGAAGTACATATCTGGTAGTACCGATACAGGGCATCCTCTGCTCAAACAATAAACAACGGCACCTTTTAAAGCTGTGTTTGTGCTCGTGTACTAGTGGTCTTTGCGGTGACATTTAAAGGTGATTTGGTGGTCAGAGTGAAAGTAACACTGGATTGGTCATAGGTGAGACCACTTCGGTGATGGCAAAATAACTAAATTGCGGTTACTTATAGCGATTGCTCGTAGACAGACTAGATTTGCACGGTGCTCCTGTCTAGCATCTGCAGGGAGCAACGGGCTTACCTTAAAGTTTACGGTTTTTGAACTTCGATTGGTCACGTCAATGGCACACATTAGGGTCTCAAAACCTTTGACGACCTCCACCTCTTCGAAGACGAGAAGCTTTTCTGGGCTGTTGCAACAATAAACAATATCGCAATGCTTTAGTGCACAAATCACATCTAGCCAAGGTTGACACTGGCGAAGGTTGCCGTTAAATTTATTGATAATTCGTTGGCACCATTTTAACTTTGCTCTATACAAAACGCCCAGTTTCGAAAAGGAATAGCAGACTTTGGTCCCCGTAAATACAATTAGAGTATGAACTAGATTTCCGACTTTCTTTATCCTAGTCCACAGATAAAAAATGAAAGCCGTTTACAACCCCCTGTAACGACGAATTAGAGCGCAGCTCTTGAGGAGGAGGAGGGAAGGTGCGGAGAGGAGGCTATGCCCCTCCTCCTCTCCTGCTCGCCTTCCATTTAGGGGAAATTTTTCCGCTAGATTTGGCGGGAAATTTTTCCGCTAGATGTTAGGCGGGAAAAATTTTCCGCTAAATTTGGGAAATTTTTTCGCTACATTTAGCGGGAAATTTTTCCGCTACATTTAGCGGGGAAAATTTTCCGCTAAATTTAGCGGGAAATTTACCCATAATGCAGCGCGCAGTTACACCAACGACGACGGCGACGCAGCTCAAGCCGGAAACGGGCGCCCAAGAGCTGCACTCTAAAACACGTCCTCCACTCTGTTTTGCTGCAAATCGGAGCATCATCTAGGCTTTAGTACATGCAAATGCAGACACGCACACTAAAAGCGCAAGGTCACAATGCATTCACTGCAGTCGATTGGTTTAGCCGATTGACAGCACGCACAAACAGAAAGAGCGCGAACGCCAAGCCAATGATCCTTTGTTGCCGCTTAACTGGCTCTATTACCTTGTAGAGTATCGGCTGCGCTTCGACTTAAAGTGAAACAGAGTATAGAGCAGTCATTTGGAGGTGTTGCAAGACTCGAAAGCTCCGTTACTCTTTCATAAATTATTGAAACACAACATTGGTAGTCCAGCACTAAGTGTTTTCTTCCAACACAGTGGTTCTCAAGCATGGACGTGTCGGGGACCCCATGCCAACGAGTGAAGAGGAAGGGTGGTGGGGAGGTTTAAAATGAGACATCTAACTGCATTGTGAAAAGGGCATCCTTTACTGTTGTAGACTGAAGCAAGGAGCTAAAAGTATAAGGATGAATGGATGGATAGATGGTAATAATGGCTGTACCCTACAAGTAGACAACTAATTGCAGTGTGAAAGGGACATTCTGTACTGTTATAGACAGAAGCAAGAAGCATCGAGTAAAACAAGTGGATGGATAGATGGCAACGGCTGTACCCTTTAGAACGGGCAGTACGGTAGCTTGTGCCACTTGGTGAGGGTCAACAAAAAACATGTTTATTTTTCAAGAAAACGGGGGCGGGGGGGATTGTTGTTGTTGTTGAGAGGGCTTCGCAAACCCCAAAAATGGCTTTGCGGACCCCAGCAGGCTTGCGGAACCTGGTTACAGAGCCGCTGTTCTAACAGATGCTGCAACGTTTGTAAGAAAAACCTTACCTGGCCAAGAGCTGTGGGCCGGAGCTTGGTGCTTTCCGTGGCAGTTTTCGTCTGCTGAATTTTGTGTGGCACTCGCTTTCGTCTTCATTCTGTTGCAGGTGTTGTTCTAAGGAAGGGTGCATATCTCGAAAGAGGCATTTGGCACCTAGCCAGCCGTTCGACCTCCAATGCAACACCTTCTCCGCTGCAAAAGCGCGGCATGCGCTCTTCTTTTTCCTCCTCTACGAGAGCAGAGCCCTTAATGGCAGGGGCGACACTGAACAGAATCCCACCAAAGTGCTCTACAATTACACAATCAGAAAGCAAAAACATTTTTTTTAGAAATCATTTGTCGGAAAGGTGCTTTCAGAGGCCGAGATACAAAGAAAAGGACGGTGTCCGCATCGTTCTCTTCTTCGTCGCTTGTCGAGCGATGCTAGAGCAATCTATAGACTTTGATGACGTGGGTTGTGTATTACTACTGATGGGGTATTGATGGCTGTGTGTGTGTATTTATTGCAGTTTGGAGCATGTGGAGCAAAATGTTTCGCTGCAGAGCCCAGGGATGCTGGGTTCGATCCCCACCCTGCCCATCTCGATCTGGACAAGGCCCGCTTCAGACGGGGCAATTTTCCCAGCAATTTCGGTGTTGCTGGCGAGTTGTTCCCTAGCTTTCTCTAGATCCTCGAGCTGCTACACAAATTGCTGGCATTGGGTCCAACTCGAAACAGACGAGAAACTCGGACAACTCAAAGACGTTTCAAGCGGCAGCAGCCAATGTGGACGCAATATTTTTACTTCACATTTCTGTGGTGGTGATGATGACAACTAAAGAGCTGGTTCTGATTAGAAATGGATCGTTTTAGGGAATAAATCGTTTCGGAAAGATGAGTTAGTATTCTCAAGGCCATTCGCTCTATCCTTTATTTAATTTATGCAAAGTCACTATCTGTGGGTTCCTTTTAAAATGACTGGAAGACCGCTCATATAGTTCCTAATCACAAGGGAAGTTCTAGGAAAGATGTTGAAAACTACAGGCCTATTTCATCAACCTCCATCTCATGCAAGGTCATAGAACATATTTTATACACTAAAATAATAAATCATATGACAAAAACAATTTATTATCTAAAGAACAGCATGGTTTTTGTAAAGGCGTATCTTGCACCACACAACTTGTCAAATTTTATCATGACTTATCATCAGGGGCGGATGCAGGAATTTCCTGAGGGGGGGGTCAGCTGTTGGTCAGCGTACCATATGTTTAGGAACCCCTCCCCCTCTCCTTCGTTTTACGCCCTAAATTTTACACATGCAGAAATCAAGAGGGGGTCAGGACATCCCTACCCCCCTCTAAATCTGCCCCTGCTTATCATCTGATGTTGATGAGGGAAACCAAACGGATTGTATATTCCTAGATTTTCGCAAGGCTTTCGATACCGTTTCACATTCACTTCTGCTAAATAAACTTAAGATGTTAAGTATAGACTGTACGGTACTAAGATGGATCGAAAATTATTTGCTAGAGCGTTGTCAGTGTGTATTAGTGAATGGTAAAAGTTTGGCATATGTTAATGTTACATTGGGAGTCCCACAGGGCTACCTTAGGACCGCTTTTGTTCTTTATATCAATATTTCCTTGGGTATTTCATCTTGTGTTCGGTTGTTTGCCGATGATTGCGTGATGTACAGAAAAATTAGTAACAAAGATGATGCCACCCAGTTACAAATAGATTTAGAATGCATTACTACGTGGTGCTTTACATGGAAAATGACTTCAAATCCCAAAAAGTGTGTGCATTTATGTTTTACTAAAAAGAAGAAAATTGAAACCCAGTATTATATAAATAACAATATAGTAAACAAGGACTCTAAGTATGAATACTTGGGTGTCACGAATATTAACTGACTGTTCGTGGAATTCACATGTGGATGACGTGATTGTAAAGGCTGGCAGGGCACTGAACTTTATTCAACTAAGCCTAAAATGTTCACTCCCTAACTTAAAGGAAGCCACGTATCTAACATGTGTTAGGCCGATTTCGGAATATGCCTGTACCGTCTGGGACCCGGAACAAAAAACATTAATAGACAAACTTGAAAAAATACAAAATAGAGCTGCCAGGTTTGTTCTGGGAAGGTACGGGAGGAGAGACAGCTGTACATACTCAAATGAAGACTGAACTGAATTGGGAACCTCTCAGCCCGCCGTAAAAAATTGTGTTTAAAGTTTATGTTTTAGATATTTAAAAATAATACTGGAATTAACAGTGAAACTTATTTAAAAGAACCATATTATATTTCTAAACGGAACGATCATGCTTTCAAAATTGGAGTACCACGCCAGGACGAGCATGTACGCCAACTCTTTTTTGTTAAAACGATGCGAGTGAAATTGGCTGTCGGAGCTGGAAGTGTGCAGTGAGAATGAGGATGTGTTTTTTTCAGCATTGTAACCCCCCTGCTGTAATGCCCTCGGGAACTGCGGAGTAATCTCTGAATAAAGAATAAGAGAAATAAAAAATTTAAAGATATGAAAACAAGTTTATAGCGCGCAACTGCACGTTTAAGTAGTGCAAGAAAAATCAACTTTAATGACGATAGCAAATTGTAGCAATTCGGTTGCTGCATATGAATGCGGGCGGCCTATTGTTGCTGGCGTTGCGACATCAAGTTGCTGGGAGAAATTGCCCCGTCTGAAGCGGGCCTTCGAGACCGCTTTCTGGCACAGATGGCACTTGCCGTGGCTATACACGCAGCCAAAACAAGTCTGGACGCTGCAGTAAGAAGCAGGCCCCTCCACTTCGCTTCGACGAGAGCACATATCAAAGGTTAGAGGTACGGGTTACTTTCCGCCTGCACTTATCACCTTCAGCAAAATCCGAAGTGTAGCAACAGCCAAGCAATGAGGAGGAGTTTACGAAGCCATTTTAAATATGTTGTTTATTGCAACAGGAGGTACACACCAGCTCATCTGCAAAGCATGGCCTGAAGAAAAAAAAAAAGGATTCCTCGTTGTTCTCGGCTCCGTGAAGGAACTGCCATCAAAACGTGAATCTCCAAAATACTGTCGTCCCAATGTGTGCACGCACGTGTGCAGATCTACAAATGCAATGTGCAGACACCATAGGTGGTTCTTCACATCTAAGGCACGTACAAAACGGGAGAGGGGTGAGGTGGCGAACACCATTCGCATTAAACTCTCCGTGCGACGTTTGATTAGATGCTCTTTATGCAAAGCGCAACTTCGTCTGCTGCTTGCACAGGGATTGCGATGATGTCAGAACGCCGAGCTCTTATTGGCTGATTGAAAAAAATAGTGGGTAGACCTTAAGGCATCTAGCATTGAGGTCCACCCACTATCAATCAACGCCAATCAGAGCTCAGCGTCGTTCCACTCACCGCAACCCCTGCACAAGAAGCAGATGACTTGTTCTCTGCGTTGTCAACGTTGCGGCACATATAAACGTTAGACTGTATACGAAAATTTGTGTGCGGTAAAAACGGGAAGCATTGCAAAGGCTAACGTCGCGACGACCAAGTCGCCGCAACGCGGGTCAAGGCTAGGTGCTGGACGAGCGCAACACTTCTAGGCGTGTGGGTTTCATTCCGAGTGTGCCTGCAAGACGAGGGAACACTGTGTGCGCATTTCTGTTTCTTTGTTTCCATTGTGAGCAAACTGTGAACAACAAGTTTCTTCTCTCTCTCGGGAGACTCTGTGCAGACTTAACTCGCGTCGCGGACCGACAAAACTGTTACACGACGCTTGCACGAGCGGCTTGCAGCAAATTAAGACTACGGGCGAGAGCTTCGAAGGCGGACGACTTCAATCATTTGGCAACTGGAGCACGTGGCAGGGAAAAGACCGCTCCGAGCCCTCGCAGACGTGGCAAACTAGAACCGAAACCAACGCAGAAAGAATACACGAAAACGGCAACGTCGCCCTCGGAAAGGAAGCAGAATCGGGCGTTGCATTCCCGCCTACAAAGCGACAAGACCGTACGCAAAGACAAACGTGCGCAGCAACCATCAGCAACATCATGACCGTGTCCTGGCTACAGGAAAGGCCTTAGACAAGGTCGGCTCCAAAACGGCAACGTATCCGCGAGACATTACGGCTTGCGTTACCCTAATCTCACGGCCAGTGGCGTATCCAGGGGGAGGCTTATGGGGCTTCAACACCCCCGAAACCCAGCCGACCTTATAATATACACGTGCACTTTGACCCTCTACCCCCCTCCGCACCCCAATTCATGGACATCCCAACCACCTCAGTCACCTTCCCCTGAAAAAGTTCCCGGCTACGCCACTGTTCGTGGCAGAAGTTATCGTAAACCTGGCACACTCAGACGTCGGTATGGCGTTAGAAAAAGAATAGCCGGCGTTTCGCAGAATCCCGGCAATGTGACCGTCGACAAAGTTATCACAAAGTTGCATCTCCCTGTTCGGTTTCCGTTTTGGACGACGTCGCAGTCTACAAAATCGCGGCACGGGACCGCCCGACGTCTGTGAGCCAATCGCAGATAAGTAGGTCCCTTAAAACGTTGCGTCGCATTCATCGTGTTCACAAGTCGTATTACACCTAGAAACAGTCGTGTGAGCGAGAGATTCGAACCGAGCGAAGACGACGTCTTCGGCAAGCCGTCGACAAAACTGCACTGCCGGCACTCAAGACTTGCACATCCCATTGACCGCAACGGGCAGATACGGCGTTACAAAAGGTGCACCGCAACTGTCCCACACAAACAATGCCATGTCTCGACAGAAATAGTGCCAACTTTCAAGACGCGCACCGTTCACGCTCAAAAACCAACCGTCGGCTTGCCGTGAAATCTCTCCAAGCCAGCGGTTCAAAGACGATGCAGGAAACGGGGAGCATTCAGATAACAGAAACAAGAAAAAGCTTTCCTGCGGAAACTTGTTTGCATAGAACTGTTTCCCTCTGGGTTATAAAAAAAATAATAATAATAACTTTAAGAAAGTCTTGCCCCAAACTGCGGGAAACCGTGGGCCTACGGAAACAAGACCGCAAAGAACAATAAACGAAAAGAGAAAACCGTAAACCGCGAACACGGGGCAGTGCTTCTCGTAGACCTACGGAAACAACCTGAAAGACAAACGAGGGAGCTATAGAATCACGTAAACGGAACCATGAAGAAAAAAACAAAGGAGAGGGCCGTGGAACGCCGAGAAAGGGAACGGCGACGGACAAGAACGAAGAAGAAAACAGTAGAATCACGTAAACGGGGCGGCGGCGCCTCCCGTATGTACAGTCGACGGCGGTGCAGGAGGGCGCAAGGCATCCTTCCGTCGGCTAGTCCTCCCAGTCCTTCTTGATCTCGAAGGTCCACTCCCACTTGAGGTGCTCGTGCTTGTCGTCGTCCGTGAAGAGAGACTTGACGTTGTAGGTGCCCCGCGCAAGCATCCCCGACGGCATGTCCTCTTGCGGGGTCGTGAACGACTGGATTTCCGTCTTCGGCGCGTACGATCCCACCATCTGGGTCATCTTCTCCACTGCCGGTGCAAAAAAAAGCAGAAGCGAATATGTCAATCAACAACCCCCCACCAAGGCACCGCAAGGACAGCTTGTCGCGTTTCCTTCGCACGCACATGCGCCCCACAGCCGGTTCCGACATTCTGTTATCAGTGATGAGGGATGTCTCTTTCGTCGAGACTGCTCGGGAACCTAAACCGCAAACCCCGGATGTTACCGCGTGCACGCCGTGCTTTTCCGCGAGGTATGCAGCCCGCCGCGCATATGGGCTCGATGTGGCAACAAGTGGGCACAACTACCACGGGACCGGAAACGCAGTGCATGCCCCCCCAACTCTGCGAAGCAAACAAAGTAAGCGAAGTATCACCCATGCTTTGCTCCCATCACTGGCTGCTAAAAAGTTCCACTAACGTCATGCAAATTTTTTACCCCTTGCAGAGTATGAAGGTCTAGTAAACTTTCTTGCATCTCAATATGTTTCTAGAGATCAGACTCTGCACAAATCTGGAAGCACTCCAAAAAAGACAGCGGGTCCCTTTAACCCTTCATTGACGAGATATACAAAAAGCGCTTAAAACATTAGTTTTTAAGATATTAATGTTTAACAAGATTGAATAAAAGAATAGAGCTGAAATTAAAAAAAAATTGTAAAGTAAACTTGCAAGTTATAGCCTTGTTGCCTGTGTGCAACACCAGGCAAAAGTCTAAAGGTCCTTGTGCAACCTTTATGGATCACTATAAAATGTCAGTAATATCAGCACATACAACAGCCTCAAGCTTAACAGTCACCTATGGTAAAATATTAGTGGCAAGGGAAAAACACTTATCCATATTTTTCGCCGTTCTCAGTGCATGCCAAACTTCTTGTTTCTTGTCAACTATTTGCGTGTATTTCCACCAGATGGCGCTGTAGCCTCTACCTTGAAGACTCTAGAGCACTACATAAAACAGCCTTTCCACTGGTGAAGAAGGACGACCAGGAAAGCTGTACTATGGTGGGAATAAAGTAATGGCCCTCCGCAAGTCGGCAAGCCAGAGTGGAAAGGCTGGAAAGGTTGCCGCGATCTATGAGCGACGGCGGCAAGCAGGCAACCGGCCAACACAATGGATGGATGGATGGATGAATACGGCTGAGCCCTTTGGATCGGGCGGTAGCTTACGCCACCTAGCCAATTTGTCTTACCATTTAAGCTTAGAATATTTAAATGTGAAAACTATATACACTCTGCACTGAACAGAAAGTGAGGCTATAAAACCCCTTGCCATCACTTAATAAGAAAATACCTAGTTTTCTCGTGCTTTCTGCCACCATTCACTTAATCTTTGCTTGGTAATCTCTACTGTCTTGTAATCCACTTTTCCTTCGCTGTCTCTAAAACCCAATGACTTTATTAAATCTATGTTGTCTTCGGTAGGCATAGGGTGAAGCCCTTTACAGTAGAGTATCAAGTGCTCTGCAGTCTCGTCCACCTCTCCACAAGCAGCGCACACTGTATCCATTTCCTGGTACTTCGCTCTGTATGTTCTGGTTCGCAAAACACCTGTCCTTGCCTCAAACAACGATGAGCTTCCCCTAGAATTATCATAAATGCTTTCTTTGGCAATAACTGTTTTGTTTAATCTATAGCTTTCCAGAGCCCTCTTTGTCTGCATTCCACTCTGGACAGCTACCGCCATCTATGAGCGACGGCGGCAACCAGAGTGTTGTGTCGACGTTTCTGTGCGGGCGGACACAATCCTGGGGAAACTAGCCCTTAACAGCTCCGCTGTAAAAGTGATACAACTGAAACTATTAAACAAAAACAAAATGTTGTTTGTCGCCTGTAGGAACACTCGTCAACAGGGTTTAGGGACCCATGGTCATTCGTGCAGAAACTGCACACACGCTCCAACCCAGGCGTCGCTCTTCGCAAGTTCACCATCCCAACGAAGGTTGCAGTGACGTGATTGGCCTAAGTCATTTTGGAGCAGCCAAAACAGTGTTTTTGAGCGGCAAAAGTGGCCCTTGGAGCAGATATTAGAAAATGAAAAATATTTGCTTGACGTGCTCGACAAACGAAGGGCACTTCATGTTGTGTTGTGTTCTGATGTGACGTGTCATGACTGTACTCGCTGCTGGTGTTTTTACTGCTGAGACATCCCACAAGTGTACAGCACTGTAGGCGTTGCCGAGCAATTCCAAAAAACCGCTTGCCACCGTTTAACTGGTTCCTGAAGTGCCAGATTTCCATCAAAAGTAAGCAAACGTAAAACAATAGATTGAAAGCGTCCCGGCTGATGCCTCTGCCGTGCAGTCATGTTCGCATGCAGATGAGGGCAACTTCGGCAGGTTTGCAGATGCACATGCTTCATCGCGCAAGTGGAGAAAACGGCTGTTCGATCGAAACCGAAACCATGCCACTCCACTCTGTTGCCAACTGGTTCCCAAAATTGTATGAAAATCGTAACTGTCCAGCATACGACAAAAAACAGCCCAGTGGCGCGTGCTTGCCAGGCCAGCAGGCAAGGTACAACCTAAACACACAGAAAGAAAGAACTTGAGCGCACCGATGCAAGACATCGCAAGCCAGGGTCAAAAAGTTCTTAGAGCGCTTTGTGCAACGACTGAACTCGAGACAAACAAGCGGGCTATGCGGGTTCACTGTGCAGACATAGCCTTCTTGGCTTTAGCTCACTTTTCTTCATTAACTTCCTTTCGCGGCATATTTTTCCCGTACCGGGATCCTTCTCGAAAGAAAGCCCACTGAGAAAAACCTAGGTAATCAATGCTTCGACACAGCAGCTGAGTTTAAGAGGGACTTTTGTAGTAGCGTATGATTTAAACAAGAACAGGAATGTTGATGAGCATGCGGCAGTACTTAGTTTGTTTAGAAAGCGCCATGTCTGCAGCGACGTAGGGACGGAAACACCCGACGTCGCGCGACCACAGTGACTGGCAGGCAGGGATCAAATATAGTTTTCACAAGGCTGTTTGTTGCTTTCAGGAGCGAGTGCTTCAGCTCACAAAGTAACTCCCGCCGCGCAAAAAAGCGGCTTCGTTTCACAGCATTACGGCATGGCTGGCACCAGGCGACCTGGCACGCTAGCGTCGAAGCGTCCGCACACGCCTTCTTCTATTGCTAAAAATATTGTTAAAAAAAAGACGCAAGACGAGACCAACGAGACAACCAGAACGCGAGACAGCGGGAAAACCATGCAAGACCGGTTGGACGATTGATGCAGGGTACTTTGTGTCAGAGCAGCCTCTTGTGTCCCCTAACAGACGCATTCTCAATTACGGAACAGTTTCGGTTTGGGAAGGCGACCGAAATTAGTGCTTAGGCACAGGCTTGCCGCAGATTAGCCATATTTTGGCAAAATGTAGCAGGATGTAGCAGGGTTAGCCCCTGGCGCAGCAATCACATCACTGGGGTTGCACTTCCCATAACCAAAAAGTTTCCCCGACCTCGTTCGTTCGCCGAGACCACTTTTCGAGGCACGGGGGAGAGGGGCAGAGCCGGACCCACCTTGCAATCCGTGCCGATGGATCTTCTGGACGTACTTAAGGCCCGTGACGATCTCCCGCTGAACAAAGAACTCCACCCGGATCCTGTACTGGATGCCCTCCTTCACCGTGAACGTGCGCTTCTTCAGCTGCTCCAGGTCCTCTGTCGGCAACAACGGCACCCGTCAGTCGCCCACAACTCCGACCAGCCCGTTCACCGCTTCCCCGTTTGCAGTCCCCCGACTTTTCGACGTTGCGGAGGCGTCCGCCGCGGCCTTGGCGGCCGAGCCAAGTATGGCAGACGTCCGTTCTGCCGTAGGTAACCCTTCGGCTTGACAGTGCACGGAAGCTTCGGCAGCCCGGAGTTGGGACGCCTGCGCCGACGGTGCGTTCGCCGCTACCTTATGCCAGAACTTTTACGTCGAATCACCGGGATCGCTACGTTCGACGGCTTGATGCGCAGGCTATGGCGACGCGATTTTTTGCCGCTTTGAATGTACCGGGCGTCTCGAACCTGCACGTCTTGATAAGGTGACATATCTAGCGTTCCGCATTTTTGGATAAATCCGAAAAAATCGGGGAAACGCTCGCCGGCAAAATTTACGGTGACGTACCGCCGCTTCGAAGTCTCTTTCTGCAACTCCAGAGTTTTAGGGAGGGGAAGTCTGTCGTCGGTGACGACAATGACACCAACCTATGCTGCAGCAACAGGGGCGCTTCTAACGGTTGCAGGAGCAAAGGAAGTTGCCGGTCGTTAGCTGCGACTAGGCCCAACAGAATTTGCATGGTGCTACGCCCTACACCCATCCTTGCCTCGAGAACCGTAGTAAAAAAAAAAAAAAAAGTCCGGTTCCTCGTGGAGCTAACGTCTCTTAGAGCACAGCTCTTAGGCGCCCGTTTCCAGCTTGAGCAGCATCAAAAACGGGTGCCGTCGCGAGTTCGAAATTCTGAGTTTTTCGGATGAATCCAAGTTAAAGAAAATTTTACCGGCAAGTGCTTTCATATCTTTCGGATTTATCCGAAAGCACGTAACCTGGATATGTTATCTGATAAAGGCATACATTTTACAAACGCCAAAAGCATAGCTTCTTCCTCAAACAACCAAATCTTGTAAGAACTACTTTGTTTGGCATATGAACAAAGTACAAAACTTGCTTTTTTCCTTGAGGTGACAACAAATATAATTGAAGCAAAAAAATAAAAATGCCTACCGTAAAGTTCCGAGAGAACGCCCGCCCCCGAGGTCGCCCATCCCGTTTTTCTGGCTAAATATCTGTAACATGAAAATTCCGAAACCATCGCCCACCCCCGATTTCTGTCGGACAACACGCAACGTCCGACGGGAATCGCATCAACTGAGCAATTTGCTGTACCGGCACGTCAGACAAGCGAGTTTATAGTGGATTCCCACGTTTTTGTCCGCGATCGGCGTGTGCAATCTCCATTCCATGCGAGTTGGTCCCGTGTGTACTATATTGCATCGTGAAATATGATTTTGCTGCGTTCGCGATCTGCGGTCTTTGTTCCCATAACATACGAGTTTGTAGCGGATTCCTGCCTTTTTGTCCGCGATCTGCGCGTGCGATATCGGTTCCTGTAACAGGCAAGTTTGTAGCGGGTTCCCGCGTGTTTATCGCATCGTGAAATGCGAATTTGCGGTGTCCGCGATCTGCGGTATCAGTTTCTGCGTCACATAGTTTGTAGCCGGTTTTTGATAAAGTTTTGCTGTGGCGTCCCCAAAGATAGCCCACCCCATATTTTTCACAATTTATCTCTTCATTTTGGGTGGGCGTTCTTTCGGAACTTTGCAGTATACATGATACAACTAAATGTCAAATTACCTTTACCATGAACGGTAAAGGGAACTTTTAACGGTGAGAAGCATTTATTACAACAGTACCCAGTGATCCCAGACGCACCTGTCAGGTCAAGCACCACGTCTGGCCTGCCTTCCACCACCAGAGCCAGCTTCTTGACCAGCACACAGCTCGGATTGTCCGGTTCTGCAAACAAGACGACGGCTCAAGGTCATCGCTCTATTTTCCGAGACACAAATAGCTCAGACTTCAGCGAGCTTCGCCCTACGACTTGATCACGACAAAACCTTTTGCGCTCAACCCTCTCAATCAACACATCAATAATTTTATTAGTATGTGCATGGTGATTACTTGGCGACAGGTTAAGAATTAAAGGGTAGGGAAACGAAATCCCAGCGCTCATTTTCTAGCTTGAATGTGTTGCATGTTGCACCCTAACTTCAAAACACCAGCCTTCCGTTGAAAGGCACAAGAAAACTAATTTTAAAGCTAAATAAACTACCTTTCAATATGCACCTGGTGGATGCATGCGGAGCCTATTTGGGAGGTAATGTAACAATGTTAGGGAACTTGCTACGTAGTCATGACGTAGCAGATTTTTTCGGAGCAGCGCCGCTCTTTGGCATTTCAACATTTTCCTTCTTAGTTTTCCTCCTTAACTCACAAATCGCGCATTGTACCAAACGATCCAAGAAGACGGAAAGGAAGGACTCCCTCTTTCTCGGACCCTCGTTCGTGCAACCGGACGCAGCCATTCTCCCCTAGAAGATTAGCCCGTCGCTCAAAACTCGAACAAAAGTTGCTTTCCCCACCCCGTTCAGCCCTAAGCTGACAGTGTTGTGGAAGCTGCGTGTCCCTTGGGCCAGCCACACGCTCATCACCCCACCGGTACTTCGAACGGCTCGGTTGTAACGCGATGACGCTATTGACACCACCACAACGCTGACAACGCCATCAAGGGCAAAGCTCATAACCACGCCAGCCTTGCTACGTCATGAACGCGGGAAATCTTTTCTTTCTGTTTTTGTTTGCGCCGGATATCCCATGATGCATCGCGCTCTCCGTTCGCTTCTCTTTGAGCGCTTGCTCGAGTGCACCGTTTGGAACGAAAAATATAGCCAGTCATTCAAAATACAAATGTGCGATTATCATTTACGGTTATTATCTGTCATGCTTGACTCATTTCCAAACGAAATTTGAATATTTCAATTTTTGTTTCCGTACCCCTTTAAGTTTCACTTCATAACACTACTGTCTCATGAGCGGCGAAAGCCCCACAAAAGGCAATGGACCGCGTGCTGAAGGTGGAGCTTCCACTGACTTTAGTTGTACGCCAATTTCGGGGAAAGGAAAGGAGTGATCATTCGTATCGGTTAGGCCAACGTCACCACGAACATGCTCATGCTCAATCCGGAGACAAATCCAACCAATTTTGAGGTGACACCCACGCGGCGAGCACGTAGCCCGCACGGTTACACGCCGATCCGCGAAACCGAGTCGAGCGCAATCCGAAGACGAATTCGAAGGGTCGCTCACCGACAATGACTGCCGCAGCAGTGGCGGCCCCTAGCAGCGTCTCCTTGTACTTCTGCAGGGAGGTGTCCTCCTTGTCTGCCTCCACAATGTCCTTGAGACTCTTGGCCGCGGGTGGCTTGTAGTTCGGGCTGTCCTCATCGTCGTCCGCCACCGGTAGGGTGTGCTTGTCGTCTGCCATCGCACTGCAGTTCCAAGGAGCCTTCAGCAAGTGGCCGGTGTAGTCTTTGAACATACAAAGGACACAGAACATCCGTCAGTTGGATGTGGCGAGCGAGGTACAGTGCTCGCCAAGCTTACACAGGGCAGGCAAACTCTACCTCGCGGCAGCGAAGGAACCCCTCCAGGACACTGTATTTAATAAAACAACCAGCGCAGGGGAGGCCGCTTGCTCAAGGATGAAATCACGGTTGCACCAGGGCTACTCCCCTGGTGCACTCACTTATCCCCTCAGACTGCGACGCATAGGAGAGTGCCAAAAATGTGTCGTCCGCGGTCCACCCACGATTTCAAGTTTGAGTAAGCGGCCTCCCCACCTCGGGCAGTTCCATTCGGCGCTACGTCCGAGCTATTCTTCGGCGGCTGCCAGGCGAGTGCTTCATTGGGAGGAGGTGCAGATTGTGTGTTCCGTAGGAGTTTGGAAAGCACCATTCCTCTTGACCGTCAACGACAGGACTTGTCGCAAGAGCTATGGTCTCGTAGGTTGTTCCCTCGCAGGCATGCAGAAATGCAACGGCAGGCTTGTTCTTGACCAGACAGTTTTCACTGGCACATTTTGATACGTCGGAGAAAGTGCCCAAGCAAAATCTGCCTCTTCTCTCGTCAGAATGTTTTCTGCTTTTCCATTCTTTCCAAGAACTATTGTCGAAGAGTGGACGGAGCTTCCCGAGGTGCAATGATGTCAAAAGATGAAGCTGGTTAGTCTTCACGAAGGTAAATAAACAACCTAACTCTGCAAGGTCACAGCCATACCTATCTTTCACAGGGGAAAAGTAGAATTTGCAAAACGTACTGGCAAGCAATTGCTCATGTGACAATACTTTCATGGTGGTGGCTACGAGGTATGCCGATTTGTCAGTAATATTCACTAGCACTCTCTTACATCCAACCCCAAGCTACCAACCAATTTTCAACTTCATTCTGCAAAAATCATGCCAATGGGAAGTTGGAGATCAAAGAATTAAAACTAATAAATATGTTTTTGTTTTTTTGGTAAGAGGGGGCGTTTTTTTTTTCTTTTACGTTTATGGTAGAAGTTTTGCTTGTTCATTTCTTGTGCCCTTAGAAAAAACGAACATGTGTGAATAAGAACTCGCGTCAACCGGCTACGCGTAGCAAAAGAATCAAAATACGCATTCAAATAATAAAACATTACATCAAACCCTCTTTCAGAACCAAACAAAATCTATGTAGTACAACGCCCTTTCTCACAAATGGCATGAGTCAACTTGCAAATCACGGAGTCAAATCATCGATCACGAACGAACGCTAGTCACCGAAAAACGTCCACTCCAGTCCAACATTTCGCTAGTACCGATGAAAACGTCCAAGTAAACCCCCAGAAAAGGTATTGCGGGCTGCAAGCGAACAACGAAAGGTGCTAGAAAATGTGAAAGGGGGGAGGGGGGGGGGTACGCCAGATTTAAGTAAGCCAACGAACGTTAGGCATTTTCGGGCATATTTTAGGCCATTCCATCGAAGACGCTTCCAACGCCCACGAAGATTTTGGACCACGATGACTACCGGCAGCAGCAGCTAGCATTCACATGTAATCGGATCGCAATACTGACTTACAAGGTGTACAATTTTCATCTAAAACTTTACTTCAGAAGCGTAATTCGTACAAGATTGTTTCAGATACGAAAACTCGCTCCGGATAGCCGGCGTCCGGATGTTGAACTAACGGCAAATCGAGATCAACTTTCTGAGAAACTTGGTCGCCGTGTTAGAGCACTTCGTTTTGAACGATGGGATTAGAAATTGCATCGGCCGATAAGTTGTAGGTCAATTAAATAATTTCGAGAACGAACTCACCTGGTCGGGCGCTAGAAAAACAGAACAAAACGCAAGCGAAGCGCTCAAAAACCACCAACACCCAATCACCCAATATGCGAGAAATTCCAATATGGCGGAGTTTTATCGACTTCCGGCGAGTCGCGAACCACTGTGCAAGCGCTGCAGAAATTTGTACTCGATTAATTATTTTCTTTTAGCTATTTAAAAAAAACGATCGTTTAAGTTACTATTACACCTTATTCACTTTAATTTGTGTTTTAAAACAACCGTATATGTTTATTTAGCTGTCTCATTTAATGAATCATCAATATTTCTTTTACTTTTATTTTGAGCGCGGAGTGACACAACAGAAGTCGCGGTGTGCAGTTTGCAGCGGTTGCAGCACGGAGTGGAGCAGCCGCCGGTATGGATGAATTTAAACGTTTTGATGGAAACATTGCATAGATTGTCAGTCACGAACGGCGATTGAGACCGATTTTGAACGCGGTAAGTAACTTTTCAGCGGCGAAGGCCTCGGTTGAAGTGTCCCTCTTTTCACATCGTGTGTTAGTTAACCATAAATTACCACCGCTCGTTTAGAGATACACTGAATACACCACAACCATGTGTGCTTACACGACCTTCATGTAGTTCCTTACTTGAAACTTTAATCCTGCGAACTCCGCAGCCAAATTAGAGAAGAGTAAATTAGAGCAACAGAACACGGTGGTGACAGCTCCGCTATGTCGGTAATCAAGTCGATTGCCTATCTCGAAAACAAATATTGTGTCCGATGGACAAGCACAGTCGTCAGCTGTTATCTCAACCTCGAAGTTATCAAAAGTTTGTATCTCGGGTGGTGCCTATTCTGTGGACCTGTGTCGGCTGTTTCGGCCCACTTGTATGTCGGCTGTTGCGGCCTACTATTTGTAAAAGAGCTGGGTTGTGGTTTGTCCCCGCAGGCGATTGAAGGGCGACGCGATGACTTTGGCGTCGCTGACTCCGCGTAAACTGCCGCTGTTGAACCAGCCGCTACGATGGTGTCTACGGAGACATTTCGAGCGCCGTGGCGTCTCGTCCCTGAAGGTTTCGATCGTCGGCGCCGGTCCAGCCGGCTTCTACACGGCACAGCAAGTTCTCAAAGTAGGTGCGTCCGCCTTTATGTGTTCCGCTTTTGTTTTGATCCTTCATTGCGTCGAATGTTCTCAACGATGGATGGATGGATGAATGACAGTGACTGTACTGAACAGGTGTCAGCTTGCGCCACCTGGTCTTTAAATTTTAAACTGGACTGCTGAACTGGTTTTTCCTAAAAATAATATGAGAAAAGTCGAGGCAGGAGAGAGAGGGCAGGATAGAAAAGGATGTTAAAAAGAAGATAATGGCTACAGCTTGCTGGCAAAGCCAGTGCTTGCGAGAAAGTCGATAATAAACCACCCGATGGTTTGACGGAAGGCAGCACTGACGTGATTTTGACTGCTAACCATGGGGTCTACCTGCCATTAAAGTCGCTCAATCCTGGGAAAGTAGCACCATTTCGTTCCCTGCCTGCTAGCCGGACACACACAGATGCTAACATGCAGATGACCAAACATTGCAATGTGATTTGCTGATTTGTCTCGATTGCCATGGCAATCTCCATTTGGCCCATTCAAATCTTCGACGCTCTGACAGGGCCGTTTTGAACCAGTCATGCCAAGATCACTATGGAGCATCATCGCACTGAAAGAGTTCTTCTCCAACATAAGCGTCTTTGGCCCTGTGCACACGATTGACTTACCGATCGTGCTTATCTCCACAGATCTCTTACAATAACATTGTTGTTCTTGCATATTTAAAAACCGGAAAATTATTTTTCTATGTTGACAAGCACGGCACTGCATGTGGTGGAGGTGCAAAGATGGGCACTGGTTTTGCCGATGTGTGGATAACAAAATCTCGGTGTTCCAAGAGACGTCTCTAAGGCTATCCATCACCAGCGAATTTAGATCAGCTCACCAAGAATGAAGAGGTCAAGGAGGAACTGTTCATTCTATTAACCAAGATGGACTGCATTTGGCGCTGCTTTGCTAGGATCCAGTGACTTTACCTGCCATAGGCATTGCCTTTACCACATTGACTTTACACAATCCATCTGGTGCTTCAAAGTGGGCTGAACGTGGAAAAAATTAAGCTGTACCATACCAATTGCCAAAGATGGTACACATTAATCTCTTTTCATTGTCGGTAGCGTACCGCCATTTTTATCGAGGGTTGGGGACCCGAAACTCCTCTTGACTTCAGGGTGGTCCTGAAGTCAAGGTGAGTCATCTTTGGTTGACTTGCACCTCTCTCATAACTTCCGAGTCTGCAACTTATCTTTGTTTTCGGACTTACAAGGGATGCACCTACCTGTATGAGTCGTTATAAGCACAGCGGTTTTCAAGTTCGCAACTACTTTCATTTTGGTGCTCGCTTTCTGGAATGGGGTACCGCCTGCTTGCGCTAACTGAACCGATGCTTGATCTCCGATGTCTCCGCCAACAGCACCCTGGTGCCACGGTGGACATCTACGAAGGGCTGCCCGTTCCCTTTGGACTGGTCCGGTTCGGCGTCGCTCCAGACCACCCTGAAGTGAAGGTGAGTTTCGGAGACCCTCGAGAAAAATGGCGGTGCCGAAGCAATCGTTCCTTCGTGAAGCGACACATAGAACGTGCCAGGTTGTTTCTTTTTTTATCTTGCCGCATCGTTTTGGGGTCAATGACCATTATTAGCCAGGGTTTGCAGCGAACGAATTTCCCCGCTAAATTTAGCCGTGAAATTGTGACATCATATCGCGTTGCGTTATGCCACATGGATTGTTTTTTTGCTAAATTTAGCTTCGGAATTGTGATGTCTTGAGAAGTGTTTCCCCATTGAACCAAGAAAGTTCGTTCACCGAATTCAGCGGGAAATTGTGGTATCACGTAACACTGTGACGTTTTGTTACCGTGTGGAGTTTCCCCGGTAAATTTAGGGAGGGAAATTGTGACTTCACGTCGCAATGTAATCTTCACACCTTTGCCAAGTTTTGAGTGGTGCCAGAGAAAGGTTGTGTGTAGTCTGTGTGTAGTGGAATTCGTACGTCGCCTTGTCTGTTGCCTCAATTAATTTGCGGGACATGTTTTGGAACCGGCAATTTTTTTCTCTCTTGCCCGAGCGTGTAGAATGTCGTCCACACGTTTACGAACATCGCCAAGAATCCACGCTGCCACTTTTATGGCAACGTGAGGCTGGGACTTGACGTGTCGCTCGCTGACCTCAGGAAGGCCTACCACGCTGTCGTGCTGGTGAGTTTTCGTTTTAGTCACATAACGATCCCCCTGTGGAACATTTTGTCATCTGCAACATCGTTTGCTGTGCAAGGCGTAGCAGACGAACGTTGCACGTGGCAAAGCTTGTGACTGCTGGAGTTTCTATCCGCCAACAGCCGAACCTCTTGGGCTTCACGTCCAGCACCGAATGCGCATTTGCCGCAGACATACAGTCGCCGGCTGATGTTTCGGATGCCAATAATTCAGACTTTTTCTATATTTCGGACCTAAGAGAGGAATCGTGACCTGTTTGACAGAGATAGTGCACATTCACGACAGATGTTTCGGACAGCTTAAAGTCCATAAGTTCAACCTGTCGGACAAAATTGTTGTGAGCGATCGGCGAGAAATGCCACCCAGAAGGTGCCATTCTAGATTCTATGTTGGCTACACATGGATTGGCTTGGTTTCGCAACGCTGCTTGACTACTGCTAAGTCCTACCACTAGGTGATACTATGCTACGGCTTCCTTCTCTCTAACTGCGCGTCATTATCATCATCATTGTCACCATTTTGCTATGTTCATTCACCATTCTGCAGTCGTGGACTTGCGCCCCTTATCTTGTCTTGGTGTATCATGTTTTCGGACTACGTTGGCTTGGACGTCATGGCCCCGTCTGTTCTTCTGCCCCGCGAAGTACTGTAAGAAGCGCGGAAAGTAATCGACCATAACACTAGAAAAGAAGGCAGCGATTCTCAAGCTAATAGAAAGTGGCCGAACGCAAGCAGAGGCGTAACCTGAAGCAAGGCACTATTGACGGCTTTTTTAAGCCTGCTTAGACGTAATAAAGACTTTTTAATCTGATTTTTTGAACATTTTCTTGGTCCTTGCGAAGTCCGAAAAATCGGTCGGTGACTGTATAGATGTATGCAGTTAGACCCTCTAAATTAGGTGGTAACATGCGTCCCCTAGCCAGTGTGAATCAAAGTGCAATCAAAGTACTACGTAAAGGAAGAACCAGTGAACAACAGAAATAAGGGTTGTGCAGCAGGCTAGCTGGTGAACGTTCATACCGAGACAAGGGAAAGGGAAGAGACAAACACAACAAAGTCTCAAAAGTTAGGAGTGAACAAGGCAGAGATGAGGTGGACTCGCCAGTCGGAGATGCATTTGAGGCACCTTAGTTGCAGCAGACACGAATCGAAGGTTTTGTCAGAGGAGATTCACATTCTCATGGTTTCGACGTGCGAGGGGATTGCGGTGAGCTGGAGAATAAGCCACAGCCAAGAAGAAGTCAGCCACATACTATGCTACTTTGGTCACATAAGGAGCCATGGATTTGGGTCGCGTCTGTAATTTTGAAAAGCTTCTCACAAGTTGCACTTTGCATTCATTTGTCTTGAGACAGAGTGCACAGCATAAATGGAACGGACATGTTTTTTTTTATGCATGTTTACTTCTGAAACTTGCCCTTGGGCATGATTTGTTATGTGGTGACGGCTCTTTGGGAAAAAGTAATGCATTGGCTTTTTTCCTTTTCGACATTAGCAAGGGTATAAGAATGTCAATGCCCTTCCCTTAGACCTGTGCAGTATTCTACACAGATAACACTAGCCAACAGCCAGTTGAAGTGGAGTATTGATAGTCCGTCTATTCTTCGTTATTTCTTTGATGCCCTTTTCATTCTTCATCCATGTTCGTTTACTGGCACTCTCCCGGAACCACAGACGTACGGTGCTGACCAGGAAAAGAACTTGGGCATTCCGGGCGAGGTGAGCATCGCGTTTGCTTCTCGGTAAGGGATTTCCTGCAGCAGTCTGTGTTAAACTATTCATTGTTAGATGCTAAATTAGTGTCTTATTAGGCATCTCTCTGAAATAGAATGAATTATTTTTTTTTCCCTTGGCGTCTTTGTTTATTTTATAAATGTATTGTGTGTTTGTTTATACTGTGACAATTCAGTCGATCAGAATCAGCCCAAGCCTGCATTTGGCATCTGCTGTAGATGAGAAATTTAGCCAGTGCAGTAACACTGCTAGCCTGGGTTTCTTAAAAAAAACACTGAAGCTGGGAGAAAAAAAAAGTTTTTCTACCTAATTAAAGGAGCTGTGCAACGATTTTAACGTTGAAAGAATTGGTGTTTTCTACTTTTGACATTGTTCACCTTGTCACAAAGGACAGAAAACACACCTCCTTCCTTCGAAATGTTGCAATCCCACACGCGTAATCGCGAGGCAAAAATTAGAATATTCCTCGACCTGCAGCCGCTAAGCGGCGGCCACTGAGAAACACGCGGCACGACGTCAATGGAGAATCTTGTAGAAAGATAGCAAGTTGTGCAAATACCTGTTCGATAAAAGGTAACTTTTCTATAAATCTTGTCGTTCCAACATAAATATAAATGCGTCAAAAACTTGGTACCATCGACAAAACTTTTACTATACGGAGTTTCAGTGGCGCCATCTATCCTAGGTCCGCAGCAGCGGAACAGCCGCTAGAGCCGGAGGGGAGGGGGACAGAGCCGGACGGGTATGGCCGGACCCGGATGAGACTTTCCTCCTTTCTTGGCTGCGCCCGCCAGCACGTGGTCACGAGCGGATGAGTCCTCGCCGCTCACCGACGGCTCTAAAGAGAGAGCTTCACCGGAACCCCGCGCCTTCCCAATTGACGTCACAGCGCACGTGACTCGGAAGTTAGTGAAGGAGTTGAGTGGCCCCGAAAACCTCAATCTTTGTCCATTTTTAAAATAAAAACTAGGACATGCAGGCGAAAGCAGTTTTTTGCTCTTTACTTCAGAAATGTCGAGACAGCAACTCCCACATTCGTTAAGCAAAGCACTGAAACTGTTGCACGGCTCCTTTAAGATTATTATGCCCCAAAATAAATGTTTGTCAGAAAAAAAATATTTTTTGGCCCATATTTGGTTTTACAATATGAATGTTTTTATTTGCCTGCGAAACTGAAAACTTCACCCCTGTGGGATAATGATGACAGCGTTTGTACCCTGTTAGTGTGGGCTCAGAGTTTGCTGGACCGGAGCCGTATATTGGGAGAGTTTGGCCAGTTTATGATCTCGCCGCCATAACGCCCCCCCCTTTCGAATGAGCCAATCAGCCCTCGGCACGAGAGTGCAAGGCGCGAGCGCATGTGTGTGAACTCCCGGCTGCTCCCAGCTGTGCGGGGAGGGCTGCCATTTTCATTTGTTTGTCCGGTGGAATGCATGGGATCGACATCCAAATTTTGCTTCTTTGCTTTTATTTTGCTGGCTCTTGGAAGAAAATGATACAGTGTTATTCCTCGGTGTGTCAAAAAGCAAATGAATGATGTTTTCTCGATGTTTGACCGCAAGCTTTCAGGCGAAAGAAGTCGACGCAACATGCCTACATCGTGTTACGTCGAAATGGCAGTCTTTTTTTTTTGCTGCCTCCTTTTTCTCTTTTTCTTCGGCTCTCTTCCCCTTTTCTTCCCTTTTCTCTTCTCCAGCACCTTCGTCGCCACGCCTACACGCCAGACTCTCCCAATGTATGGCTCTGCGCTGGACCTCACAGCACACTAGTTTTGGATAAAAACATTATCATCATCATCATCGTAAAGGAATACAATTTTGGTGTCACCGCAAATCGAAAAATTACCTTTGTAACATAAATATTGGGCAAGAAAAGTTTCTATTTTTTCCACAAACTTTTTTTTTTTTGTGACATGCCCTTTTTAATTAGGTAGGAAAAAAAATTTTTTCCTAGGTTTAGTGTTTTTTAATGTGCATTACGTAGTGGTGATCACGTTATTGCATGCCAGCACAGTGCTCATCTAGGTCGAAATGGGCAGGGGAGGTTAGACCGAGGATCCACGGTTTCTGCAGCATGAGCTTTTGCTCTTTGTGCTCCGAGCTGCAATGCACTGGCAGCTCGGCCACCGATCCCCCTCCTGCCCGATGCCTCGTGTAGTAATGTGCCTAATGTGTAATGCCTTTGCCTAATGTGCAGAGTGTGTGTGTGTGTGTGTCTAGGACCTCCCCAACGTCCTGAGTGCCCGCAAGTTTGTCGGCTGGTACAACGGCCACCCCGCCGACGCCGGCGTGAACCCGGACCTGTCCGGCAACACGGCGGTCGTCATTGGGCATGGCAACGTGGCACTGGATGTGGCACGCATCTTACTGTCGTCGCCCGAGAAACTGCAGGTGCGTCCATTGCTAGCGTGTAGCTCATTGTCTCGGATGGGAATTCTATGT
This sequence comes from Ixodes ricinus, assembly GCA_037355805.1. Lineage (NCBI taxonomy): Eukaryota > Metazoa > Arthropoda > Arachnida > Ixodida > Ixodidae > Ixodes > Ixodes ricinus. The sequence goes on from JAZHYW010043374.1 coordinate 74,543, forward strand.
CCCTGACAGCATGCATGATTTGGAAATTGTCCATAGGACAATCTGTGCCATCTGAGGCTCTTTGTTTTCACGGTGGGATGTGTTTCTCCTAACTGAAAATTAAGGAATAATTAAGGGTTTATTTTCTAGCTCAACTTGTTTTCGATGGTTGTATTACCTAAAATTCTGTATTTTTTTTTCACGATCATCCATATATGTGCGTTTCGGCTCTTTCTCTTTTTGTGTCAAAGTGGTCCTTAGATAAACCATGTTCAAAAGACCGGAATTCACCCATTTTCTGGCAAGGAAGCCGGATTCAGCCCAAGTTTCATGAAACATGTTCGCAATATGCAAATACCCCGGTGAAATCGAGTTACACCCGACAACCCGATGCACATTCCATATCAAAGTAGAGTATGGATCGTAGCTTATTCGGGCCGCATCGTGAAACAGAAATGCAAACCCCGCAGCAAAAGCAACGATGCACAGAAATGGATTTGCCAGCCACGACACCAAGCCGCATCTGTTCGCTTCCAACGTCATTTAGAGTACCGTTTATATCCGTGCCACCGAAATCACGCTCAGGCGCTCTGAAGGGTAACGGCGTCACTCGAGTCCTTTTGCGTGCCTCCCAGGTGACGGACATTGCAGAACCGGCGTTGGCGGCGCTTCGCCGCAGCAACATCCGGCGAGTGATTTTGGTTGGCAGGAGGGGCCCCCTGGAGGTGTCCTTCACCATCAAGGAACTGCGTGAGATGACCAAGCTGCCTGGCGTGGGCACGGTCTTGCGGGCTGAGGACTTTGCGGTCGTGCGGGACAAGCTCGCCGGTGAGCAGACTTTCATTCATTCATTTATTTTGCGCCCTCCCAAACAGAAGCACCGGGTTAGATTGAGAAAATGAAACAACCGCATAAATAAACTATGCGTCGCAGAAAGCTTGAGCTCCATGAGAATGTGGCGCTAGCGGTGGTAAGAGAACGCGAAAGTTTAAGCACATGACGTTGCATGGATCAAAAGATATGCAAATTAGAAACAAAATTTTTTTGTCTGCCCACTTCCACCCCAAAGAAATTACACTGTGGGTACCTGTAGCATTTGTTAGCAAGAAAGACAATGTTAACGTGAAACGTTCTTTGGCTGTGTTAACGTGAAACATTCTTTGGCTGTGTGTTCGGCATTTCATGAAGCTCGGATAAAAGCGTGGCCGCGAGGCTCGACGCTGATTGGTCAACGGGTGGGAGAGGAGGAGTGAGGTGCTCATCGCCGATTGGTTAAAACGGGAGGTCGTGTGACCATGGGGGTAGGCGAGGAGGAGCTCGACCAACTGTGTGCACTGAGGAGGAAGCTCGAGAGTATGGAAAGTCGCCAGCTTTATTGGCCCATTTAGCGGTAGTATCACTTCATTCTGGGAACGACTATTGAGTGTGCGCATGGTACATGTTAAGCTATCTGATTAAGAGCGCCGTCAACGTGGGCATCTGGTGTCTGGAAACTCGGAGCTTCACTAAATTTGTTTGTGATCCTAGAACATTTCACGTATGCAGCACAATTGCCTAACAGTTTGCCATAAAATTTTTTTTTTTAGGTTAACCAGCATGGAGTGCATATGAGGGAGGACATTACCTAGGAGGGCCAACCTTTGAGCCCCTAGCTTAAAAGAACACTGACACCTCAAGGGTCGTATTTTTTTTATTATTGTCTAAAACGATGCAAGTTGTATTCATAAACACATAAAAAATACCGCATGTCGAAAAAAAGTTTTACCGAGAATAACCGACAGCGAGGTGCGGCGGAAACAAATGAAACTTTGTTGAGGTGTTCTTCGGATATCAGTGGACCTAAATACATATAACATGTTTCTAAGTCAGTGGCTTTTATTTATTGATTTATTTTTTTTGCCAAAAATTGTTTTTTTATGTTCTTAACAGAACGCCTTAGCTTGGTCCCTCGCCGATCGCCTCGACGTCGTTCCGCTCTCTGTGTCCAGACCCTGCCGCGGCCTCGCAAGCGTCTGCTGGAGCTGCTGTTGCAGACGGCGGAGAAGCAGCATGCCGATCACCACGATCGGGCCTGGGAGCTCCGGTTCCTGCGCAGTCCGGCCAGGTTCGTCAGCGGCTCAGAAGGCGGTCGCGTCTCGGCCGTCGAGTTCTCTGTTAACAGGTTAGAGGTGGGTGCAGATTCCCGGCGAATTTCGAGAGGCGACGCACATTCACGACGCCATGCGGAGAGCAGGTCGTCCGCTTCTTGCGCAGGAGTTGCGGCTACGTCAGAACGACTTCGAGCTCTGATTGGCTTTGATTGAAAGGATAGTGGGTAGACCTTGATGCTACGTGCCTCGAGGTCTACCCTCTATTTTGCAATCGGCCAATAAGACCTCGGCGTTCTGACATCATCGCAATTCCTGTGCAAGATGCAGACAAACTTGCGCTCCGCATTGCAAGCAGAATTGCGCTCCTTTTACAGCGGAGTTGTTAAGGGCTAGTTTCCTCAGGATCGTGTCCCCCGCAAAGAAATGAGGACACAAAACTCTGGACAGTTACCGCCACCTATGAGCGGCGGCGGCAACCAGACAATCGGCTTGCCGGCCTTGCTCATAGATGGCGACGACCTTTCCAGCCTTTCCAGTACACTCTGGTTTTCACCAGAGTGTAAAGGCTGCATTTCTCTAGGCGTCAGTCGTAAACGTTGTCCTTGAGGTTGTCTAAGAGGTTGTATGAGAGGTCGCCCTAGAAGGGGTCCTTGAGGTCGTCCTAGACGTCGTCCTTGAGGGTGTCCTTCACGTCGTCCGAGAGGTTATCCTCGTGGTCGTCCTAGAAGTCATTCTCGAGGTCGTCCTAGACGTCGTCCTTGAGGTCGTCCTAGGCGTTGTCTTGTCGAAATCGTCCTGAAGAGTCGTTTTTGAGGTGCGTTCTCTAGGTGTCGTCCTCGAGGTCGTCTTAGACGGTCGTCCTAAACATCCTCCTTGAGGTCGTCCTAGACGTCGTCCTTAGGCGAGTCCTTGTGCATCTGACCATAGTGTAGCTTCGCTGGTCTTCCTTCTTCACCAGAGTGGAAAGGCTCAAAGTTTTTTTGGTTGGCATTTTTCTCATTACTGCCTTTTGGCTTCACTGATGACGTCTCCCGTATGGGAGACAGAACTTCTGATTAAATTTTTTTTTGTGTTATGTCAAGTCGGTGTAGTTTGTTTAATCATGATGAGTCCCGGCTTCTGGGACATTTTGGCACTTAATCTGAAAAAAGAATAGATGCTTCTCCTGAGAAAGGAACGGACAAGGAATAGGGGAGCATGGGGAACTGACAAGGTACTTTGGGGAACTCCGGAATTTGTAGGAACCCATGTTGCAGAGATTTATGGTAGTAAAGCCTCCTCGTATTACTGGGGTCAACTTACAAGACAGCTAAAATTGGGCTGCATCTATTTTAGCATTATAAGTACCATTTTAGCTGCCTTTTATGCTTGCATCAACATTATAAGCTCTCTGCGTTTCTTCTTTTTGCTTTCGTGCAAAGCTTGTCAACTTGTATTCCTGGTGTTGGCATCTGGGTTAGTAATTTATTCTAGCAAAATATTTTCTTTGTAAACTTACATTATTTTAGATATTTTACATATAACACAAGGTGGGGTGTGTGAGAATTCTTGCATGGAATGTAAGAATGCCAAAGTTCGATAATGCTCGGTCTACAAACGTTTGTGAATTGAACAGTTTTGGTATGAAATGCAATAATGCCCTTTTATGACAATGTCGTAGAAAAAAATTAACAGCTACATATGAAAGACAAAAGAAGTTTTGATAAAAGAATGTTCAGTTCTGAAATGTGGTACTTAAGAACAGCAGAGAGTAATGACTACATGTCTCTCTTGAGGAACAACAAAAATGTAGAATTGGCTGCTCTGGTATAGCAATGAAAAAGAATGAATCGGTTATGTTGTTCATACTATCTGCTGGACCACAAATTCATTAGTTGTTGGTACTGTTGGTACGTATATTACGTTCAGTCCCAATTGGTTCACTGATCTCTCTTTCGAAATTAAGGGACCACTAAAGTGCTTTCTGAGATCCTTGTTCTATGGTCATGATTCAATCGGCTGAGCTCTAAGAGTCCTTAAAAACCAGAAATTACATTAATGCACAGCCGATTTGCATCTTAAAGAAGTGATCAAAGTTCCAAACACTTACTGCTGGTGCAGGACAACAGATGGCGCTACCGAACCTTGCTGAATATGGTGGAACGACGGACGGCACTCGTCAGCCACTCGAGAGCGATGGGTTCCCACCTGGACGAGCGGGACGGGTTGGCCGCTCGTCACGCGAGACCCATTGCTCTCAAGTGACTGACAAACGCCGTCCGTCGTTCAACCTTCTTCAACAAGCTTTGAGTAGCGCCATCTGTCGTCCTGCACCAACAGCAAGTGTCGGGATTTTTTATCACTTCTTTAATATGCAAATCGACCGTGCATGAATGTAATTTTGGAGTTTTTAGGATGATTAGGACTCGTAGTTTGAGTTATGACAATAGCATGAGGATCTCAGAAAGCACTTTAGTGCCCCTTTAAATGCACGGGTACGTTTTGAAGTGTTTTCTTTTAATGCTGATAAGTAGGAAGATGCGTTGTACGTGCAAGGGTCACCGCATGTCCTCGCCTTTGTGTCTCAAGGTTGAATCATGTTTTTGTGTACGTACCACACCTGCGACGACCTCGTAAAATATCGCCGCGCCTGGACTTCAGAGCTGCGCGTTGTTGCGTTGCAGGGCGAGGGCTCTCGACCGAAGGCTGTGCCTACTGGGGACACCGAGACACTGGAGTGCCAATTGGTGCGTACCCGATTCTCTACCCCGCCCGCGTAGCGATCAGTTCACAGCCACTTCTCGGTGAGGAGACGCCTCCCAAAATACGTTGGAACTCTACGCTATTCCGTTTCGCCGTGCGGCGTACACGCGGTGGACGTCGTGAGCCGCCGGAGCCAACCCTCGGCTCAAAGCATTTCACGTGACCTTCCGGCTGGACGAAGTGATACGCGGAGTGTGAGGTCACATGGTGTGCTTGAGCGCCGGGTCGGCTAGTGTGGCTCCCAGCGCGTTGCGGCACGCCGAGAGACGAGACGAAGTGTGGCGATCCTAAAAGTTAGTCATAAAGTCTGGTCTTAAGTTCTTTTTAGATGATAAAAATAAGGTTACGGCGACGTACCATATTTTCCGGTCTACAAATCGAACGGTCGTTCAAGTTCGAAACCCCTGCGAGTGGGTGTTTTCGCAAAAGCGTTGGCGTACGTGCCGTGGTCGCTCGTGCGCAGGCGCCCTGCTTCACACGAATCTGGTTTCTGCGCGTGTCGACCTATGCAAGTTGCAGCCTCGTGTAAGTCGCACTTGCGTGTTTGTACGGTCGGCCCGGCAGACCTGTGTTGATGAGCCCACGTACAGTATGTACATTGCGATTGCAGTGTGTGCACAAGTGGGAGCCAGTTTCGGTGTTTCCATCGGCTAATCGAATAAAAAATATAGGCCCAGCGGCAAATTTGCGCAGTTAAAGGGGCATTCGAGCGCTTTTGCTGAAAGCTTGTTTTTGATGGCATATTGTTTGTTGGGCTTCATTCAATAAAAGTGACCAGTTCTAGAGACGTTCTAGTAAATGCGCAGCAATAGAAATACCGGAATATCTGGAGAGATAGCCTACTAAAATCAATAACAAATCAAATAAAATTAAGGGGTACGCTAACTTTCAATGTGCCATTAAAAAAAAGAAAAAGTTTAGAAAATATTAGTTTTAGATATTGTGACCCTCGAAACTTGTGATCGCAGGAAGGAGCGATAAATTAAAGACGACTGTCCTTCCCAGTCGGCAATGTTTGCTTATTTCCTACTGTGGTTAAGTAACACCGTTTTTGCCGAGGTCACCATTGGCCGGGGCCCTGCAATTACTACAAGTGGGCTGTCTTTTGGTGTTCATAAAAAATAGCAAATCAGGCCGAAAATAGGGGTGGGCTATCTCTCGATAAATTACGGTACATAAGCACTGTTCTCTCTTTAGGGGGGGAGTGGGGGAGGCAGTCTTTGGGTCCCCACCATTTCCTTAAAATATGACCAACGAAAATAGTTAATTGCATAGATATTCCGAACAATACTATTTTTTTTTTTAGATGCATTGTGCGTTATATTGAGAACAAAAGCATTGAATCTTTGGGCGTAGGAGACGTAATACGACAACTGTTGCTTGAGACAACGTCCAACGGCGCCTTCTGGTGTCTGCTCCAAGGCACAGAAAGAGGGGCATGTCACGATCCTTGATTAGGTTTCTAATAGGGAAATCGGCCTCTCACAACTGTAATTTCGAGTTTTTTTAGGATGCCTAGAGCCTGTAAACGAGCTATCCCCATAAATTGACGATCTCAGAACCCACTTGAGTGCAGGTCCATACTGGAAGAAGCGAAGCTCTCACTGTCGTTCAAGACACGCCGACAGAAATTTTGTTAAAAAAAGCACGACTTGTACGCTGCAAAATGCGGTGCTTTCTCATTTGGACGCCACAGGCGCTGAGGAGCATTGGCTACAGCACCGAGATGGTGGACCCGGACATTCCCTTCGACGCCGCTAGAGGCATCATCCCCAACACGGAAGGACGGGTTGAGTCGCTTCCCGGTGGGTCTGCCATGTTTTCCTGTCCTTTTCTTTCGACAGCAATAGCTGTTACTGCTTCTTCCCTCCACTCAAGATGACGTAGGGCATCCGTCGTCGACACCGCCAATGCTTGAAAAATACATTCCTACGCAGAGCGCAAGTTCGTTCGATTCTTGAGCATGGGTTGCGTTGATGTCGCAATGCCGAGCTCCGATTGGTTCCAATTGGAAGGATAGTGGGTACAATTCAGGGTAGCTAGTATTGAGGTCTACCCACTATCTCTTCATCAGAGCTCGGCATTCTGACGTCAGTGCAACCCACCCTTGCAAGAAGCAGACGAACTTGTGCTCCGCGTAACCCGTCGCCACCGCCAGAATTTTATCCCAGCTCCGCCGAGCACTAAGCGAGCATGTTACCGCAGAGCCACGCCCGCTGTTGTGATGCGCCACCTGTGCCGAGAACATGTGCTCATATGAATTGCACACAGTGCTTGCTAGATGGCGGTAGCGTCTCGTCACACCACCTGAGTTTCTAACTGCGTCCTCAGGAGAGTGCTTATTGAATAAATTAGTGCGTAAATCTCTGAGCAGACGTCGGCAACAGTTGCTCGACGTAAGGCGCCGTCTGCACCTAAAGACTTGGCGTTGGAGCGTCGAGCCCGTCGACCGAAGAGCAGAAAGCAGCGCGGAACGTATGCTCGCCGTCGTCGCCAGTAGGACGGTGATATGCATGCTCGCGAGAACGAGGCCAAGAAATGTCATTCTCGTGAGCACGAGCTCTGCATAAGGACACATTATGGCTTGATAACGTGTCGCAGCTATAGCGGGGCTGCATACTGTGGATTCACGTGAGACTGCAGAATTTTATAGCCTGCTGCAGCTCTAATAGACCTGATGCAAAACAAAAAGTGCCACGACGGCAGGGAATTTCGGGAACCCTTGGTAGAGATTTTACGCTTTCTCGTTGCGACTGTGCGCGACTCGCGGCAGCTACCGCCCACAGTCAATGCCGTACGTCGTTGGCGGCGTACCATGTCTGTGGCAGCGTAAACACATCATGACAGGTGAAGCTGTTCAATTATTTGAACACGTTATTCGTTGTAATTTACCTTCACATCCTTTGAGGAGGGTGTTCGCCACCACCGCACAACACTTAAAAAATTGCGGAGACTACGAAGAGATAAAACTCGCCTTCTGACTGGAAGGTCTAGGTCAAGGTTCAAACTATTGGAACAAAATGGGTCCACTTAAAAAGAAAAAAAGGGTTGCACGAACATGTTTATTTAGCAAGGCAGCTAGTCATAGGCAGCGAGTGACAAGCACCTTGCTAGACGTTCCCACCAACTTGAGCGGGTGCTCAAGTCGGTGGGATTGTTGTTGCTTCCAGAATCCACGAATCGAGAGGCCTTCACCGAAAATCGTAGTTTCGAGCGCATATTTCCTTTCGTTGGCTGCTTGAAGTCGGTAAGGGCACAAAGATTTATGCTCGTTGGTCTCTGCGGCAAAGTGTCTAAGCATTGTTGGCAGCCACGAAGCTATCGCAGGATTCCATCGTAATCTACACGCAACTTCCAATCGTTTTGCTCGGCGTACTCGGGTTTATTTTTAGGTCCTGTCCTACGCACCTTTTGCGTGATAGCAAAAACAAAATATACTTAGCGGACAGTTCCTGCTGCTATGCACCTAATCACTCGACCAAAGCAAGGCAAAGCGGAGAAAATGCCCGACCCCATCACATGACACTGATCACTACGTCACCGTCGAGCGATCGCAGTGCTCCAGTCGGTCCCTCTCGGGGCTGATACAGTGGAATCTCGTTAATTTAAACCCGAAGGGGACCAGAGCTTTGTTCGAATAATGCAAAGTTTGAATTACTGGGGGTTTCCTTCTTAGAAACAGGTAGAATGGGACCTGCACGTTAGTTTGAATTAGTGAAATTCCACTGTAGTGCTTTTAACACCTTGTTTATCTTTGTTTGTCGTTGCTTTGCTGTTTTTATTTGTGCTGTTAGATTTTATGCTATAGTTATATTGTTTTTTTTTGCTTGCTTTAAAGGGCAACTCCGCTTCATTTTTGGTTTTGAAAAAACAATGCAGTCCTCTTCAGTATCGCCTAGGAAGACCACACGTCAAATATTACGACGCAGTTCTGTCTAAATGTTTCTTAAACGGTCCGGCAAACTTTGCAATTCGCCAAGTTGCCGAAATCGGCTGACTCGAGCGGGCGAATTCAGGCGCAACCAACAGCGCAGTCAATGCTACGGCATGGGCGGAGCCAACATTGAGCTAAACGTCATTATCATGGCCCCCTTTTGCTTGTTTTTACTTCTCCGGGCGAGCGTAGCGCATGACGTCAGCAACGTTGCCTCTCGCCGCTCAGCGGTGTGCACGTGACGCGCCTCCGCAGCGCGCTGCTTGGGAGCAATCCGGCCGCCGGCCGTGGTCCCGCCGTTACCGCCGTCTTCCGCGTCACAACCACCGTCGTCGTCTCACCGTTTGTGATTATTGTCTCTCGGAGTTTCGTCCACACTATGGACACCACGTGCGCAGACGTATGCGGCAGTTGTGCAGACGTCGTCGAATGCCGTAGACACCAAAACGTGGCGAAGAGTGCGGTGCAGAGCAGACGACACTCGCGCCTGCCACACGCCCACCCGAATCCCGCCCGTCGTTGGGTCGAGGATCACGTGACATCTCGTACCACGTGATGGCCATGTACTTGGCGCCCCGAAGCCAATGTTGCCAGACGGAGCCGAAGTTTCAGTTACGATTTCCGCTCGTGTTTAAAATTATGTTTAAAAATATATATCCCATTTTTCGCGAAGCAAACGACGTAGTGTCTTTTACTAGGGCTTTTAATTCGAAATCACTCATTATCCCGAAATCTTCGGAATTGGGAGTTGCCCTTTAAGGAAGAGTTTTTTTTATATATTTTTTACACATCACAATTACAATTTGCTTTTTTATTTTTTATTTATTTTTCTGTTTGTTTGCCCATGCTGTTAATCGAGTTCGTGGCCACGCACCCGGATAAGTGCGGCGACACTCCACAGTTTTTGCCAACTACGCTTTAACAAGGTTTTACAGGTCGAACTGGGACCAGTGTGTTTGGCGGTTCCTGGACGCTTTTTTGATAAGCTTCCGTCCGTCACAACCCTCAGCATTAGCAGAGACACACAGAAACTTCAACTGGAACTTGAGTCGACATACTTTTGTGTACCGAATTAGCAACATGTCTAACCGTTTCACGATCCCCTCCAAGTCTGATATATCTGGGTTCAACTGTAGCCTCGGGTAGTGAGACATTCGTGACTCCCAGTCCCTATAAATTCCCTTGCCTCCGTGCCAGTACTCTGGCGTGGATTTTATCTTGTTGGTTTTCTTGTTGGAAACCTTTACCAGAAACTTAATTGGGGACTGTCTGACTCCTCCGTCCTCTATATACGTCAAAAACAGTTCCGCAACTGAGCAAAAAAATATGTCTTGAGTTTCCCAGTGCCAAACTTAAAGCTGAAGAAGTCTCATTCTTTATTCGTATCTCTATACAGTATAACCTCGTTACAGCAGACCTGGTTACAGAAGACACTCGGTTATAACTAGGCTTCTGTATTTTCTAAATAATTTTTAAGAAAATCCGAAAAATAGTCGCCGGTAAATTTTTCGTCGATTCGGTTTTATCCGAAAAACTTCAAATTTTGAGGCCACAACAACAAAATAAGAAGCAAAGAAGACAGTGTTTTACAAATAAAGTTTATAAGAGCACAGGATTAGTGGTCCTGGGGAGATGCCACTTCAGTTTTCTTTGAAATCTTGAAGTACTGACAAAAGGGCTTGCCTTTTAGCACGTCAAGTTTTCTTTAGGACAACAGGTCGTGGTACCTGGACCTCATTTATTTTGTTTTTGAATTTTTTAAATATAAGAACACTGTAAAATAAACTTTGAATTTCAAAGAATTGGGAATGTAGCAAAAATAAACCCCGAATTTTCAACAAAAAATATGCTCGGTTTAACATACCCTCCGAATTTCACGAGAAATATGCTCCGGAAGTGTGGAATCCTAGTTATAACATATCGATTTACAAAAGTTTTGTTGGTCTTCCTATCCATGACATTGAGCCAGCTTGTGCCATTGAGCCAGGTGGCAGTGGCATCCATTTTCCAAACTGCTGTCCTTGTGCTCTGCCTCGTGAGATGACCCAAAGCATGCAGCGATGCCAATCGTTAGCATGGTTCAACGAAAAATCACTGCATTTCAAAGTCCGGAAGTCTCAACAAACCAGTGCTCTCCTAATAGGATCCATTCACGTTTCGTCAGTTTCGCCGGTTAGAACGGACCCCCATCGTAATCCACGTCAAAGTTTGTAGTAAGAGCATCTTGTGTTCCGCATAGTCCTTTCATGACGAACCAAAATCTTCGATTGCCATTGAGCTCTGTCGTAACAAGTTTACACCGTAGTCAGTTACATCTGCTTCGCACTAGGCAACAGGGTGGCGCAGCCGCAGGACAGTTGGAGAACGGAGTGTCGGTACTCTGAGCATAGTTTACATGTAGTGGCTCTAGGGATAACGACGCGAGGTGAACCTCACTGATTCCTTCCCTTTCCGAAGGCGTGTACTGCAGCGGCTGGGTCAAGACCGGGCCCGTAGGGGTGCTGGTTGCAACCATGAACAGCAGCTTTGAGACGGGCCAGGCGCTGGTCAAGGACGCTGAGTCGGGACTCCTGCCGACCTCCGACGACCGGGGCGGTTCCGCCATCATCCTGCAGCTCCTCGAGTCCAACGGTGAGCCGCGGGCGGTCGTCGGTCCGCGGCAACGTTCTCGGATCTGTTGATCAATGGGCTACGCAGAAGGGAATCATCCGAAAACAGTCCTTCTCTGTTGCCTGCACGCGAGCGGGCACCAGCGGGTAGCGACCCCGGCGCCACTCCCGCGGACCGCTTTCGAGTGACGCTTCTTTTGCGCGGGCAGTGTTTTTCTTGCCATAGGAACCTCGGTAGAATCACATTCTACCGCAGGCGTTGTGCATCCGACATTCCTTGCGTTCCGCGGCTCTTGTCCTTCAGGGCTGGGACGATTGCGTCGCGAGCGTCGCCGAGCGTGCGCGCCATGAAAAGGCTCCAGATGGTCTAGGAAGCTTATGGAACTGACCTTGACCTAGCAACGTCGGTCTGCGGGAAACCTGTCTTAAAGGGACGCTTAAAAAAAAAGAGGGTTGTTTGAATATATTTGAATTTTCTAATGTAGTTTTGAAGAATGTGCCATTCAATATTTTCTTTAAGTTGAACTGCGATATGCATATTTTTTTAAGTGTCGATCGTGGTAAGTTAGCCTTGTCGAGCGCACTTCTTGCCAAGCACGGTTGCAATGCAGAAAAGCAACACCTGCAAAAGACAGCGCTGTATATACAGAGAGTTTGGCCATTCATTGGGAAGTATGAAAGACAAATGAGGAGACGCCATTGGCCTAAGGAGGGCTGGGCATGTTCCAGGGCGTCTTCACAAATTCGAATGTGGACAACCAGAAGCCGGAGATAATACTCTGGCGGTGGTCGTACAGAAACAAAACTAATAAGTGCGTCAGCGTAACTCTTGGTGACTGAAAATATGGTGCATGTGATATTTCAATCACGGTCATCCAAACTCATGGTGGAAGAGCGCGACTGGCGGAACGATCTACATAATCCGTACGCCAGGCACCGAGGGGCTGGAATATCCCGTCCGAGCGGTCACACGCGGCCCGAGCAATAGAGTTGAGCGGCACATTCATTTCTTTCATCTTTCTGCATGATCATAATCAAAACATCACATGCACAGTTTTTCAACCATGAAGGGTTACTACATTTAACTCTTAAGCGCTTATTAAAACCATATACCTATGATTAAAACTGTTTCTCGCTACCACCTCTAGGGGATTTTTTCAGCTTCTGGTTGATCAAGAGAGCATGCCAAGCCCTCTTTCTGCGTCTGGTGCACGCCCTGGCTCTGCCCGTGCTTCCTATTGACCAAACTCTCTCTATACACGGCTCTGGCTAAGGCGAGGTCCGTGGGTGTTGCTTCTCCGCAGTGCACCGGGGCTTGGTGAGAAGCGCCCTCAACAGGGCTAGCCCGCTGCGATCGACACTTCAAAAAGTACAAATATTGCGGTCGGATGCTTAGGAGGAAAGCAGACTTTCAATGCGGGATAGTGCGTGTGCAAACCTGGTGTATATAAAAAATTAAAAAAATTGGGATTGTGAATTTATACAACAGTAAAACTTCAAAATTAAACTGTGGCTATTATGTAGGGCTATGTGTTAGGCAGAGATTTCCTGACATTCTGCATTCATCATTAATGATTGTCTTTTATTTATTTTTTTTCTCTCAAGTTTGAGATTCAAGGGGGAATTCTGGCCTTAAAAAAACGAAAAATTGCCAAAAAAAATGTGTTTATGAAAATTACATATTTTGGTTGTTTATTCCATAAACTCCCTTTTAATTGTCAGCCCCTAATTTATCAAGAAAATGTGTTTAAAAAATTCATTATGAGGCCACGATAGCTTGCAAATGGTGGTCAAAACGCAAAATCAAGCCCACCTTCACGCGATCCACGCTTCCGTTCATTTTGGCCGACAGCCGCCATCTTTGTCTCGTTTCGGAGCTGAATTCTTTTTCCACCCAGAGATACTCAACCTTGGTGGAAGAGAATGTTTACGGAATATTCTACATTGTCAAGAGAGAATGCCTGAACCACGTTTAGATGAGGATGGGGACGGCACTGCGTAAAATGGTCCAGAAGAGCAAGGGTGGTCCTGTTGCGCCATTTTGATAAATTCCCGCTCGCCTGCGCCGTGCTGCGCCCAAAGGCAAAAATTGCACCAAACTGTGCCGAAGCAAACAAATAGTGCGAGCGAATTGGTTTTTGGAAGAGTTTTCGTTTTTTGTCTGGCAACTGTGGGAATCCAGTGGGGTTTGGCCATCACAATCCAATCCAGGTTTCTAGCTCTGCGGCATTGTTTCACAGGCTCCGTGCCAATTTTACTGACATTTCTAACGCATCGCAGCTTTAACAGATTTAGTTGCATTTCGAAGCGCACTACTAAAGATTAACAAGCACAAGTAATTTTTTTCTTGCATACTAATGTTTAGACGCGTGACACCGTTTTATACAAATGTGCTCGCACATGGTTTCCTATTTTGTTAGCACGCTCGGTCGGGGTCTGCTTGGTTACGAATTGGTGCCTTTTTTCACGTCAAATGATGTGAATCCTTGATCGTACTTGTCGTTAAAATCTCTATACGTTAGGAAAAACCCAGAAGATCTTTTTACTTATTATTTGTCTGTTTCACGTGAAAAGACTGTATAGTGCCAATTCAGCTCTCTATCTAGAGCAGGGGTCTCAAAACCCCGACTCGTGGATGCACTGCGTCCGGCACGCAGGTGGCCGCGGTCTTTCCAGAGATGTCCGGCCCGCAGCCCACTGCTACAAATGCAAAAACAAGGGCTCATAAAAAAAAAGAAAGAAAGACAGCTTTGCGACGCGCCTCAAAAGCGCAAGCAAAGATATAAAAAAGAATGAGAAAATTTGCATCAGGATGCAGGTTAAGTTTCGTGTCAAATGTGTCATTTGCTTGCAATCCCAATGTAGGCATTGGACTTTTTTAATCCACTGTAACTTAGCTTAGAACTAGAAAGGTGGAAGCCTGGGAACAACCTTCATGAGTTCAGCTGGCTTTTTGTTTTAGCATGGTGCAGTAGTCAAAGGCTTAGAGAAACTATTCAATTAGAAAATATTTGGCTAAAACCTCTATTTGATTTGAATTAGCTTCAAACTCAAAATCCATTATTCGCACATGACTACTAAAAGGCAACAGCCTCCTGTGCATCTGTGTTTGTTCCAGACCGAGCTGGTACTGTGCTCACCAAACTTATAGGGAATACGCAAACTCTGTCTTGTCTCATGGGAGCGCTACCCTGGTGGCGGCTGAAGAACTGATTCATGACTTAGCGCTCAGTGAAACAGCCCGGGCAGGGGGGGGGGGGGCCACTCGCTCAGGGCCAAAATTGCGGCTGGACCAGGGGCAACACAGCAATTCGGCAGCGTACGCTCTTTCAGGCGTGCATGGAGCGACACTTTATTTGGGAATCGCCACAACTGAGTTTTTTCTTGAGTCAGGGGATCAGAAAATACTGGTGATTGCTTGTTTATGCTAATAAGACCGATTTCGCTAAGCATTCTATGCATGCGTAACACTGCAAAAACTGTAGTTCACAGAAAGCAGCCACCACTGCACAGGACAGCTGGCTGGGGAGATCGGTCTGGTGTGTATTTGTAAGATGGATGCTGAAGTCGTAATTTAATTACATTTTAATTCAACTGCAATTGTAATTTGATTGTGATTTAGCTCATGTAACCTTAACTTCATTACTTTTTATGGGCCCCTTTTACTGTTCTGGACATAGGTCTGAATTGTACAAATGTGCGCTGACATGTCTAGTTGTAACTAGCAAAGGGAAACCACGGCGAATTTGTGAAAAGCCTGTCGTCTGCTTTCTCTCGCAGACGTGTCGCCCGTGACATTCGACCAGTGGCTCAAGATCGACGAGTGGGAGCGGACGGAAGGCAGCCGAAGAGGCAAGCCCAGTGAGAAGCTGCTTTCGATTGAGCAGATGCTTAAGATTGCGCGCTCCTGATTTGGGTCTTTCTCCTTCTCCAAACCTCCCTCTATCTATCTCAAGAAACGCCCAGTACAGATTAGATCGGTTCTTGGTCATCGAGCTGCGGCCCGCCGATACGACGCCGCTATGCTACCGAGGTACTGGACGTGCGGGTAGGCTTAGCGTGGCAATAAAAGCTGGCTGGGTTTGTCTGTACGGTTTATCACCGAGGCTACACTCCGTCTCACTCGAGGAAGCTAACCAACCTGCCGCGACCATCCCTTCGCCGGCACTTGGAAGATATGAATGCCATGGGTCGTTTCGAAGCGAAGATCAAACCTTCGCTGCTGTACACCTTGAAGTGAAACAGAGTATGGCATTGTGACTTTACTGCGCGGTTTGTTGCGTAGAAAAGTGTGCCCAAATAATGTCATTTGTTGCATTTTTTTTAAGTGCATTGGGAATTTTGGAGGCTCTGACATAGATTTTTTTTTATAGTTGTAGTAGAATGCACTTAGTGCTTTTTGGGGGTTTCGTGCCTTGTCATCATTCTAGAATATATATGTACATATAACCGTCCTTTTCCATCTGCACTAGATATTTCTATCTTGCAGCTTTTTCGTCAATATAGTACATAGTGTGAACTATGTTGTGGCTCGTGTAGAATGGTGCGATTGTGAGTGCTCTGTACTAAAAGTGGAGCTTCTTGACCAGCCATTTATGGCAACATAAATTTTGACAGCACGATACTCTACATTTGGCCATTAGTACTATCTCAGCCTCATTTACATTTGGTACTTTGTAACACACTAGGTGTGTAAAGTTGGAAGAAATGAGCAATTATTTTCTTAAGTTGGAAGTTTCTAATAAACATCTCAGTCAAGAAGTTGTGATGTTTAGTTGGGTACTGTGGTGGATGTATATATTACTCCCGAGTCAGTTTGTTTTGTGAGAATGGATAGTTTTTCTGTACATCGTTAGCCAATAAATTGTTTTGTTTTTCGGGGTTTCCCCACCATGTTTGTCCTTTCCTTTTCAGACTGGTTTTGTGGCAGATTTTTCAAATCTGCTTCTTCTAATAGATGCATCTCAATGGATTCACTGTGGTTTGCTGTAAAACTAAATACCTTTTTTTTTTTTTTTTTTGCAGACTTGGAAAGATTTTTGAGCTTGTCAGAAAATATAAATTATTTACATTATGGCACTCACAAGCTACAAAATAGCTAGGGTTCTTTTTGGGGGGCTAACTTTGCTTTGAATTTGGGGATATATTTTCAATATTTTTCAGTCTTCATTTTTTTATAAGACCAGGTTGAAGGCTACTTTTTGGGGTTTACCGAAGACGGAGAAGCCCAGAAAGAGCCTCGTGCACACTAAATAGCGTCCTCACTCTCGCGGATTGAAGTCTTCCCGTAGTAAAATGACATATTTCAGAGGAGCCGTCTCGTAATGTTGCCCATTGTCACGATTGTGGTGGCTGGGTATATAGAAGCACTGGAAAACAAGGCAAGTGAATGTGAGCGTAGCTGTTGAAACATCCCCAGCCCGCGGCTGTTGAAGTTTCCGTCGATTGACTGGCTGCTGTAACGCTACCAGGGTTGTGACGGATGGCTGGGCATGGCATGGTTGCGAAGTCATCGGCTGGAAATCAAGGAAACAAAATTAGAATGTGGTAAATGCACCAGTCTGAAGCATGTTTGAGGCACGGTGCTTCAAGCAACTGGCACATGCATCCCTGGAATTGCAGACACTTTTTACGGCGAACGTTGGTGCCCGCCATGAAACTTCATTGATGCCAAATGTATAGCACAAAACACGACAAACTTTTTTTTATTATTATTAACCCACTGACGTTCATTGGACGGATGGAGATGTTGAAGGCTGTACCCTGTATAACAGGCGGTAGCTTGCAAAACATAACCTAAAAACCTTAACATAAAAAAAAAAATAGAAATTCCTTAACTTTTAAAGGTTTACCAACAAGCAGAAAGGAGGAAACTCCCTCAATTCCTCCTTTCTAGACGAGAAAGAGGGAGACGTCCTCCTCCCTTCTGTGGGGAGTAGCTCAGAGATACACTTCTGTGCAGAGGAGGAGAAAAGAGTGCGAGAGGGAATTGAGAGAAGGACACTGGGGACTGGTTTTCCTGCCCGGCAGAAGACGATTCCTCAAATCAGCCTTTAAGCCAAAGTCGGTCTTTAAGTGCAGGTAGGCCTTCAAGCCACTAGGCTGGAGGGGGAGGAAGGGGTGATTGCCAGAATGGCCTTTGGGGGATTGGGCAAAAAAACTAAAAACGTTGCCCCCGTCTCTCTTTCTTGGCGAGGGAGTCGCCAATTTTCCTCTGATCAAACCTTGACGGTGTCACCCACAAGGGACAGAATCGAGATTTTGGGCCAGAGCCACGTGGGAGGGAGTGGCAATAAACAGATCTCTCCAGCCAGTCTGGCTACGCCACCGCTACCGCAATGCATCGACGGAGCTTTACAGTCTTTCTGCACGTGTGGCAACCTCGCTGGAGCTCTGCATGTACAGAGCAGGAGCTGTTCCGGGCACTGCGGGCTGCTTCCTGTGAACTAAAGTTATGGTGGGATCAGTCTATTTTTCTCTGTCCCGCCTGTCCCCCAGTTCAGGGTTGGCTTCTCTTTCCACTTTAAAGAGACACTGACAGGCTATTTATGCTCGCCAAGGTTCTTATTTGTACATAACATACGAAAGCCCAACTACTTGAAACACAATTTGTGACTCGAAATTCGTTTTCTTTTCGCCCGAAAACTGCCGATCGAGAACTGGCCGGTATGAGTCACGCTCAATCTCTTCTCCGTGGTCACATGCCATACTCTATGGTTTAGAAACAACCACCAAATGTAATCAAAGTCGTGGGTCATCGAAGGCACACACTCGGTATTAAAAATAGAAAAAGAATATGATGCCCATTTTTTCTGGCTTCTAAAAGCTGCAAATGCGTCGATTGAAAAGAAGAAAAAACTTTCAGCCTTTCTACTCTGGTGAAGAAGGAAGACCAGCGGAGCTGTACAATGAAAAGTAATGGCCAGCCGCAAGTCAGCAAGCCAGAGTGGAAAGGCTGCCGCCATTTATGAGCGACGGCGGCAACCAGATACGTGGCTTGCCATCGTCGCTCATAGATGACGGTAGGTGTCCAGAGTTTGGTGTCGATATTTCTTTGCGGGGGACAGGATGCTGGGGAAACTAGCCCTTAACAGCTCCGCTGTAAATTAAAAGTTGCACAACCACGTGACTTTCTGCAACTCTCTCCTCCTCTATAGTTCTTCCTCCCCAGTTCAGTTTCAGTTTTGAGCAGTTGCATTTTTTTATTTTATCAAATATGTGATGCTGTAGCAAAATATTGATTGGGCAGTCTTCTGACACCATAAAATAAACTGCCTGGCAAAAAATAAAAAAATATTTGGGGTGTGGGGGGAGGGGTTTCTGTGTTCCTTTAAAGGGCAACTCTGCTTCAATTTCGTTCTTGAAAAAAAGTGCAGTCCTCTTCAGTATCGCTCAGGAAAACCACAAGTCAAATACTACAACTCAGTTCTGTCTAATACGGCACACTTTGCAACGCACCAAGTTGCCAAAATCGGCAAACTCTAGTGGGCGAATTGAGGTGCGACCAACAGTGCAGTCAAGGCTATGGCGTGGGCATAGCCGAGATTGAGTTGGACATCATCACCAATGCCCCTTTTTGTTTGTTTTTACTTCTCCGGGCAAGCGTAACAGGTAACGTCGGCAACGTTTCCTCTCTGCACTCAGCGGTGTCCACGTGACTGGCGTAACGCACGTGTGCAGCGCACTTCTTGGGACCCGTTTGGTTGTCCCGCCGTTACCGTTGTCTCCCACGTCACCGCCGTCGTCGTCTCATCGTTGTGATTATTGTATCTCGGAGTTTCGTTCGCACTACGAGCGCAGACCAATGCCGCAGTTGTGCAGATGCCGTCGAATTTTAAAGACACCAAAACATGGTGAAGAGTGCTTTGCAGACGACACTTGCGCCTTGCACACACCTCCCCAACGGTGGCTCGCCGGCCCGCCCATCGTTACGTAGAGGATCACGTGATATCATGTACCACGTGATAGCCATGTTTTTGGCGGCCCGAGGCCAATGTTACCCAACAGAGCCAAAGGTTTGGTTTCCGCTTATGTTTCAAGTAAGATTTAACGATATATATTTTATTTTTCGCAGAGCAAAGGACGTAGTGCCTTTTATTAGTGGTTTTTAACTTTAACAGCAAATGCTGGAGAGGAGGTTGCCTCGCTAAAGTAGAAGGTCATCGGAGGAGCTTCCCCAAAACTCCTGTTAATTTTCCCTAAACAAAACTAAAGGTTGCTGGGAATCCAATGTTACCAGACAAAGCTCAGAACCTCCCAAGTTTGTCACATTCCCGCCTAACGCCACACTCCTATGTCGTACAGCGTCCACGGCTGCTACACTGGCTCGCTGTTATAAAAAGCAGCAGGTACGGTCCTACGGTCATTGCAACAAGATGAACTTCCCGCAACAACAAAAAACAATCTGACTTGTTTGTGGCGCCCTCTACCCCAATGCTGACAGCTCTAAGAAGTTAACGCAAGGCAGGCCTAGTATCACATTAAACAACAAACTGGCTGCCGCAGGCTGGCGAAGGAAATTTTGACGTTCGTAATATTCGCGAGCTTGTACTGCCCCCGTGTCTGCTCTTGAGTGTCCGCCGACGATGAAACAAGACATGAGCGCTACGGAACTAAAGGACCTTGGGAATAAATTCTTCAGCGCCCGCAAGTACGAAGACGCCATATCATGCTACAGCAAAGCAATCGTGAGTGGCATTGCGCTCTGAAGGCCTTTGTTTTCGTCTAGTGGGGAACTTCTTGAGTGCGGCTATGGAAAATTGGGCTTATCTTCAAGCTGTGAAAACCAGCTTTTAAAGCCCGCAGTCTTCATCTCGTCACAAACAAAGAAAATGCGTTTGAGGGCCGTTATCATGGAGTATCAAAGAAAAAGAAAGAAAAAATTGTAAATCGAAACTTTCGAGGTATCACTGGTCATTTGTGAGCGTGCTGAATTCGCTCATAAATGATTGGTAGAAAATTGCTTAAATGCTGTTTGTTATGGGTTAGCTGCCCAGACAATTTCATAATCAAGTTACGGTTTTGTGTGGTTTTACGCCGTTAGATGTTTGGTCAGAAGCAGTGGTTCAAGTAACGTAGTTTGTTTTTAATCGGTTACCAAGTTTGTTTTTAGTCAATCACCATTGCAGCCATGGTCATTTCTCGTTGACGGCATTCTGTCTCGCAGACCAGCGCGGTGCTGTGGAATGTAGCTGAAGAAATTGCGGCGATGAGTAGATAAAGCGGCTTTCGTAATCCGTGGCTCGAGGTGTTTTGACAGTGATCACAAGGTCTCCATCACAGGTTCCCGTGCTTTATCTCGCACATAACCCGTCGTGCGGCATTGTTGTTTGATGAACTATCTCCGCTTGAACGGTCATTCCCTCGAACGGAGTACTTTCGTTTCTGGCAACGGCTCAAAATAAATTATCCGTCACCTGCCGCGCCGACTTCGCCAAAGTTTCGGAAGAGATCTCAGCTGTGTGTGATGCAAGTCACTCAAGCGATATCTTTCAGGTCTCTATCGTTTCGTCGAAACGATAGAGACGATAGAGGCGAAACGTTTCGTCGAAACGATAGAAAAGTCGTTGACAACTTTTCATGGCACGTTTCATCGGCACTCGTTATGCGAATTGTATGCTGTAGGGGCATTTCGTCACGCGTGTATCACTGGGGTGCGCGTTAACTCCACCCTCCCACCTGCGTTCACGCCACTTCGCGTCGACAGTCTGCGGCGGTTCATTAAAAAAATGTTAACCCACCTGACCGACCCATACACGCCGCTTAGCGGCGACTGTCTCATGCAGCTTATTTCAAAAAACGTGTAATCTGAGCTGTTGATGAAACAATCTGTCAATAAAACGCTGTTCGATAAACTGATTGCCACCGATATCTCCTTTGATTTTGTTATTTCCAAAATTGTTGACGGGAAGAAACAATATACACGTAAACTTGTCGTGGGCTAAATTTTAGACATTCTACATGTTGAATTGATTATTACCGTAAAGAGGTTTTCTAGAGGGGCACATAGCATTAGGAATACCCCAACTATCTTGAAACCAACAAAAAAAAATGTTTAATAAAAAAAAACTATTTTTATTGGGAGCTTGTCTGTTTGTGAATTCCAAAATTATTTGCTGCCAAGAAATTGAAGGATCAAGGGAACATACTGGTGGTAAAGGTGTGAGAACCCAGTAGAGAATACAAACACGTAGGAACAGGAGAGACGTTCACAGGATATTTCACTGTGAGCAGCACGTCGCATGATGACGTTGAAAGCCGGCAAGCACCATGCTGGTGGTTGACTCGATGGCCCATCGCAGCAAGAGTAAGAATAAACTGCGCTGCACTCGGCTGTAGCAATTACTACGTATCCCGACGATAGTCCAATCGTTTCGTCGGCATGCCCCACGAGACAGGGTTGCCGTCAAGTTAGAGAAAGTAGGAGCGGCAGGAAAGGGATGCGGCCGCGGATTACCAAGTTTGCGGGACGCATTTGATAACGGCGAGCGACGGCACTTTTCTACCGTTGTTTCCGTTCGCGCACGCCTTTGCATCGGCTTCTGCTTGTTTGTGGTGTATATAACCTTTGGCCTTCGTTGCGTAACGGCATTTCCACGCTTCGAGCACGCCTTCGGGGCTCCCGGCCCGACGGCGATCGGTCGGCGGCGGCCCCCGTGTGCAAGCTCGCCGAGACGCCGTCGCAGGGGCATCGGTCTATGCCGTCCGCGAGACGGTAAGCTTTGCAAGGAGCTAAGGATTGCAGGCGAGCTGGTTAGGAAACATCATAATATACCGTGAGACAATGAGAGTTGTCTTGTCTTGTCCCTTGTTTGATTTATCCTTGTCTCAGGGTTTAGATTATTACGATATAACCTTGCGTTGTTTACGGGTATTTTGCAAAATCGTAAGGCCCGCTTCAGACAGAGCAATTTCACCCAGCAACTTGACGTCGCAACACCAGCAACACGGCCTGACCGCTTTCACACACAGCAACCGAATTGCCACGACTTGCCATCATCGTCATTCACTTTGAATTTGCTTGCACTATTTAGACGCACAGCTACGCGCTAAAAACATGTTTTTATATCTTTGAACTGCGTTGAGAATACTAACTCATCTTTCTGAAAAGGTTTATTTCCAAAAACGGGGATTGATTTCAAATTAGAACCAAGTCTTTAGCTGTCATCATCACCACCACAGGGGTGTCACGTGAAAACATTGCGTCCCTGATTGGCTGCTGCCGCTTCAAACGTCTTGAGTTGCTCATCCGTTTCAAGCCGGACCCGATCTCAGCAATTCGTGTCGATCTAGGGAAAGCTAGGAAACAACCCGCCAGCAACCTTAAAATTGCTGGAAAAGTTGCCCCGTCTGAAGCGGGCCTAAAAATGTTTCTACAAGCAACTCCGCTTGTAGAAAGCAGGGTCTCTCAAAGCTTTAAAAAAAACTTAAAACAAGCAATCAATCTTTTTTTTTTTTTTTTTTGGCGACAACAGTCTTTTTTGTTATAACTTCGGCAGCGGCATATCGAAACTTCCTGCTCGTAGCGCAATCGCACCAATGCCGAAAATTCCGCACGTACTGGCTAAACATTATCATCGTAAGCTTGCCACGTTTTTCCAAGTTCACATGTAATACAACTATACCCGTTGTCACCTCAAGAAAACAGTAAGTTTTGCGCATTGTTCATACGCGCGCGAAATAGTTCTCGCCAGATTTGGTTGTCGGCGGCACAGAGCGATGCTTCTAGCGTTCGAAACGTGTACTCCTTGATAAGATAACGTGTATCCACTCCAAAATGCTACTAAACATATCTTAAATCTCCACCTCAAGGTGAAAATTAGTAATCATCCGCGAGAAGCCGGACTTTTTTCCCTATGGTTCTTGAGGTGAAAACAGGTATAGGTACCTTTGTTGAAAATATGGTGCATGTCAGCGCATGTCCGGGCGGTTAGCGGCATTCTACGCCTTGGTAAGCGCATCCACACAGTGAGAAGTTCACCACCAGCATGGTGCAGGGCCCCGTCCTTCCGTAGCGTGACGTCACGTGCAAGGCACGTATATCCGCACACTTGCAGCCAGAAATGTTTTTCGAGGGCCAGGTGGGCGTTGGGTTGGAACCATCGTGACGGAGTGGTGGATTATTTTCCCTCTGAGAGAAAACACCCTGTATTATGCTCACGGTATAAGCACAAGCTGGAGCCGCTTTCAACGTTCTCACCAACAAGGAGCGATGTAACCCCCAGAGCAAGTTTGTTTCGGTGGCCCCTGACCGTCATTTCTACTTGAAGCCGCCGCATTGCCAGGGGCGGATTACGAGGGAAAGCCAACCCATGGTACCTAAAAGCTGCGTCGGATGATCTGGACCTGTTACGGTGCAACAGTGCGACAGAAATACTGCTCCCTGTACTCTGCCTCCTTGGTCGTAAATGTCGTCATGGCCCATATCTTGCACGGTTAAGACCAATACTTTTAATAAAAACACGTGTAAGTTGCACCATGTCATATCAAAGCGCACAGACAGACATTTGGGGAAAGAAACTCGACTTGTACACCATAAAATATGGTAGATGCTGTAATCCGGTGCTGCCGGCTTTGCTATCTGCGCGGTGTCGCCTGAACACCCTATTTTCGACCAGCTGTTTTCGCGCAGAAAATCGACCAGATTTCGAGCCGAACTACGCTTTTCTCTGTGGTCGGACCTTCAGAGAAATATTCTGAATAAAGATTTCGGCAAGCAACCTTGTCAGTGTCTATTCAATCTATAGTCTGTGAGAGATTAAAAGTTCAGGAGAAGCTCCTCCCACCACTTCCCACGTTAGCAGAGCGAGTAAGTTCGCTCTGCTAAGGTGGAAATGGGTTCATTGTTTTAATGGCTGACGGAAGTCGGGATAAAAGTTTTCAGAAGGGAGGGGCAGATAAGCTTTTTTAACTAGGTTATCCAAGCTACCACCCAGTACAAAAAGTACGCTCATAGGATATGTGAGAAGGAACAGCCCATCATGCTTGTTGGCAGCACCTGCCATTCATTAAGGATGTTCTGGTCCCGACTAGGGTAAGAACCTGCGAGTTTTGATTCCAGTCTCTTGACCCTCTTCTCTAACACGGGTCTCCAAACTTTTCGGCTAAGGGGCCGGACTGGGGATCTGTTGCAGTATCGAGGGAAACATATTAAATATTTCGGTATAAACTAGGAATACTAAGAGGAGGAGAAAAAGGGGACAACACAGACACAGGTCTCAAACTCAGCTGAATATTTATTCTCCCAGCCTCGCTTATAAAAACAACAAACCTCCATCCCTCAGGTGCATGACGTCACGCTGTCAAACACACTCTCACTCCACCCTTTCCACAACTCCCTCCCCAGTCTCGGGTTTTACAATGTTGAAAGTTCACCAGCTCGCTTGCATCTTCTCTGTAATTTCTAGGAATACTAAATAAATAAACCTAAATAGGTATTAAAATGTGAAAACTTAAAACTGTGTAGCAAGAATTTTAATTGGTAAAGTGGATGAATACATATACCGTAAAATCCCGAAAGATGCCCCACCTCCGAAAGATAGCCCGCCCCCCATTTTTGGCTTGATTTGTTATATTTTTTTTAAACACCGAAAGATAGCCCAGTCGTAGTAATAGTAATGTTGAAATCAATGATGGCCTCAGCGTAAATGCGGCTTGTTCGCTATGGCGGGATATAAGCAAATGTTGCTGTCTGGGAAGTACAGTTGTCTTTGCTCCATTGCCCCTCGCCACGATAACAATCTTGGAAGGGACACAACCTAAATATAGCAATTTTTTTAAAACTTTTTCTGATTGTACATTGAAAGTTAGCCCAATCCATATTTTTACCCGATTTGCTCTTGATATTAGGAGGGCTATCTCTCGGGATTTTACGGTACTTTGGTTTTAAAATCAATATGGCGCTAAATAAGACATGAAAAATAATTGTGACCTAGGAGGCTCACCGGGCTTAAGTCAAAACTTTGGCGTATTCACAAAGGGCAGAAGGCTAAGGAGAGTGGTAGTTCTCATAATGGCAACATGCAAGAGGAGTCAGCATGATTTACTTGAGAAAGCAAAAGAATTTAACATAGGTACGCAGGCATGAAATGAGGGATTTTGAATATTAATGCTGGTACAATAAATAATATGGCGGAAGAACCAATGCTTTGATGCAGTTTTTTTAATACTTCCATTTGCTTTTTTAAGCTCGTCGCAACACCTTTTTTTACGCGCGTTTATTTTTTCTCATTTGTAGCAGCAAATCATGGGCCAGACATCACACTAGAAAGACCAGAGCCATCCGTGTGCATGGATTTGGAGACCCCTATTTTAACAAATCATGAGGTAATGGGGATTCCAGAGACTGCAGACGTAACAAAAGGGCAGGTGGAGTTTTGTCGCTCATAATGTTCACTACTGTACAGCTAGAGTTACTCAATCAGCTACGTTTTAGAGCAACGACATCTCGGTCATCTCGTTGCTGGCAGTCGTCGTCAGTTGGGTTGAAGCTTTACCTGAGGGTGTGGGAAACGCCGCTCTTCCGTCCTTGAGAAATGTTGGGACAGGCCTCAACAGAGCAAAACGACAGCGTTCGAGCTTTCTAGCACCGTGTCTAAAGCTCAGGAGGTCCGATTTTCTAATTGTAACTATCTTCAACTTGAAGATTAATACACATACACCCCTCCCAACACCCTCTTAACACCCCCACTGGCAGAGTCCAACATCCCCCCAGTATTTCCTACGCAGTACACAAAGCTATGATATACATGTGTTGCATGTGACGTAATACGGCCAAACCAGCTGCCATTGCTCCGTACCATGCTCTTTGCCCATACATTCCGCAGCATACATTTCGTACCATCAAATTGTTCTTGCCAATCCTTGCTGAGAAGAACAAATTCGATGGTGCCAAATGTATGCTGTAGAAGGTGCGGGCACAGGAACATGGCGGCAATGGCGGCTGATGTGACGTCAGTGCAAGCTATGTATACATTGAGGGACGAAAGGCGCAGGTGGTGCGGGTCAGGATTGAAAAAAATAGAATAAACGTGCAAGACAGGGAGGGACAACAGATCCACAACCATATCCACATTGAAAGATATATAGTATACATCTCCCCAAACTCCCCCCCTCGGCCCGCCACAACACATCCAATACATTAAAGGGGTGCCACAGCGATTTTTTTTACTTTGTGTAAACACCGCTTAGAACGAATCCCCAACATTTACAAGAGTGAAACAGGTCCTAATTTTTCTACTCACACAATGGTAGTCGCAGAAAATAATCGGAAGAAAAACTAGTTGCGTTCGCCCTTCGGCTCGCAGCCCAAACAGGCGGCTGCGTGACCTGGAGCCAATAACATGCCACCAGTGCTTGTCGTAGTCGCGTGTCAGGATTGGCAAAGCAAACTACACATGCCGAGTTCTAGACATCGTTAGGTGCGGCTATCGTCGTCATTGCGGCGATCAGACACAAGCGACTACCCGAACGCCTGTCAAGCTAGTGGTTATCGCGAGCCCATATTGTATGCTCGCGCAATGCTCGGGTCCAATCCATGAACCGCGTTCAGTGTCACCACTCAAGGAACTATGCTAACACTGTGACCTCCAAGCTACTTCATCAAGATTTCGAAGAAGAGATTGAACGAAAACGCTCGCTTTTATCCTTGAAGTTACACCCCGATCGAGAAGTCTCTTGGTCAGTGGCGCCGCGTGCTAGTATACCTGGGTCCAGGGGCGGATTTAGAAGGGGGGTCCGGATGTCCTGACCCCCTCTTGATTTCTGCATGTGTAAAATGTAGGGCGTGAAACGAGGGAGAGGGGGCGGGAGTTCCTAAACTTATGGTGCGCTGACCAACACCTGACCCCCACCTCAGGAAATTCCTGCATCCGCCCCTGCCTGGGTCCCACTAGAGCCAGCAAGTGCTTCAGCTTCCTCTAATTGTGCGGTGGAACGATGTTCAGAGAGTTGGAATGTTTTTCACTTTACACGAGTAATGTGAAAAACATTCCAACTGACAGAATGTCATTTCACTGCACCTTTCGAAGGAAGCTGAAGCACTTTTTGAGAAATCTCAGGAGCGGGCTACTATAGCTTTTTGTCGCGTGAATTCAGTTGTCACGCTTAAGCTTGGGCAAAAGTCAACGTAAGCTGCATTTATTTTGAAAAATTTGCGCTGTGATTGCCGCAAGGAATGCGGCAAGCCTCTCTGCCGCCTGTCATCTGTCCAGAGCGTCGTCACGTCATCGTCGGCGTCCCCGATCCAGCTTAGTGGCTAGTTCTCCTCTCCGCTCTCACAATCTCCTGCGCTCGGCGCACCGCAGCCGGCGGGGCAACGACAAAATATTACATTGCAATTGCAATGCTCCTACTAAAAAAATTGGAAGAAAACTTAAGGAGCATACTGTTTGAGGTGCTTGCATTAAAATTTTCAGTTTTTTTCGGATTCAAGGACCTCTTCAGCTTCCGTTTAAGCATAGCTCACCCAGAGAATTTAGGTACAACCACAGACGTCAGTTCCGTCCAGTTTATGCTTCTTTCCCTTGCTATGGGTGTCCCAGATCAAGAGCCCGTCGACAAGCACATACTTCACGAACCGGGCCCTGTGCTACCTGAAGCTGCACCAGTGGGAACTGGCGTGCCAGGACTGCCGCCGCTCCCTGGACCTGGACGCCAGCTCAGTCAAGGCGCACTTCTTCCTGGGCCAGGCGCTGCTGGAGCTGGACAGCTGCGATGAGGCCGTCAAGTACCTCCAGAGGGGTAAAGCCAAAGTGAAAAAAAATCGGAATTGTTTTTTAAACAATTATATAAATCAGTTTTATTTTATTTAAATCAGATTTATTTGATTTGCACCGGATAAATTTGATTTAAATCACTGTAGCTATAGAATAGCTATTCTTATCACAATTGATCAACCCATCCAATCACTCATAACAATACAGAAGAAAGTTACTGTAAATTTAGAGTAGTTTAATTAACCACCTCTTGTTGAGTAAAACCTGCCATGTAAAACATAACCAGCTTGATTTTTTTTTTTTTTCGTCTGAGAAGAAAAAATTTTGCTTTTTTGCTTTCTGATTTACTTGCAATAGAACACTGCTTTTCTAGTTTTGGTTTCTTTTTTTCACATTCTTATTTACTTGCAATGGGAAGTCATAAAAGAAGTTGATTGTTCCGATTTGTTCAGAATGCCACTGCGTCACGCTCGTGTTCAGGCCGATGTAGACCTCCCTTGCTCGATGATTGCTTTATTTAAATACAAAACAAATGCACATAAAAAGCATCAAATAATTCACAAGGAGTAAATAAAAAATATTTTTAGGTTCATTTTTGTGGGGAAAGTCAGATTGAAGTCTGGTAAAACCGGTCTGATTTAAATCGCGATTTAAATCATCTTGATTTTTATTTTTCACCCTGGGTGAGGCAGACATTGACTGAGCCCTGCGACGTCGGGCCACTGTGGTGTTGCCGCTCTCAGTACTGTCGCACGCGCAGTCTCCATTTTGCGTGTCCGGTTTCTCCACACGTGCAATGCCCACACCTGGTGTGCACAAGCATGGGCTCGCTTATAAACAGCATGCCGGTGTATACCGAGAGGGTTTGGCCGATGGGCGGAGCTTGTCGCCCGCAAGCAGACCGCGACGCCACAAAGTGAAGGTTTTTGGTTTCGGCTACTTTCCTGTGTGCGCTAGTCCAAATTTGCGGTTAAAAACGTGGAATTTATTCCGCAGACTACATTCCTGTAAAAGTTTAAATTATATGTGGTGGAGACTATACTAGGATTCATTTTTTCTAAATAGTTCATTATGATGAGATGTCACAGATTTTGCGAACGACCGAGTATGGTGATGAGAATTTGTGTATGATACAAGCTTTGTTGTGAATGAATAAAGGGGGCATCATTGATTGCGTGTACAGTGCCAGGGATGGGCAGTATGTCACGTATCAGTATTTGAAATATGAAATAATTACAGATTGACTAATGTGTTTAAACACTGTACTCTTCTTTGCTACAAGAGTTAGAAAACCACAAACCTTGCTACACTTTGCACAGCCAGTGTTGCCTATAATGTGCCAAATAACTTATTTTTAATGATGTACACTTTTTTAGCACTTCATTCTTAGTATTTATGGACTCCACTTTTTTGGGTCACTGCCTTTTTATACGGGGGAAAATCTAAGTCTAGTGATCAAATTGTGGGAACAAAATGTATACGTAAAATTATTTGAAAATGATCAGATCCCCCTCGCTGTATTTCATATTTAAATACTTTTCTTGAAAGTAATTGGATACATATCGTAGAATACCGTGCATCCACCCATTCCATGCTAAGTGCCCATCTCCAAATTTGTAAGATATGAGAAAATACGCACAGTAAATTAATATGTAAACTTGATAGCCGGACATGTGCCCATCCCCCATTTTTTTTGCAATTATCCAAATTTTGAATGGAGTCTTGGTTGGTCTTTAACGGTAATTAAATGTTTTTCTCAAAGTATTTTGCATTTATATTTTTTTACATTTGTGCGAGTATTTTGCCCATCCCCGTTTAGCAGTGCCAGGGACGCTTGCATTAACGAGGAGTGCTCTCACCGATGACGGGTGAATCTCGGCGTGCCTAACTCGAAGCGTGGGTGTGCAGCGAGTGACCTGGCCAAGGACCAGAAGCTGAATTTTGGAGACGACATAGCGAGCCAGCTGCGCACGGCCCGCAAGCGCCGCTGGCAGCAGCAGGAGGAGAAGCGGCTGCAGCAAGAGATTGAGCTGCAGACCTACCTCAACCAGCTCATCATCAGGGACAAGGAAAGGTGGGGGAGCCAGCTGCAACTGAGCTCATCATCAGGGACAAAGACAGGCAGGGAGCCAGCTCTGCCTGTAGCTGATTATTAGGGACACAGACAGGCAGGGGAGCCAGCTGCGCCCATAGCTCATCATCAGGGACAAGGACAGGCAGGGAGCCAGCTGCACCCATAGCTCATCAGAGACAAGGACAGGTGGGAAAGCCAGCTGTGCCCATAGCTCATCATCAGGGACAAGAACAGGCAGGGGAGCCAGCTGCACCCATAGCTCATTATCAGGGACAATGACAGGCAGGGGAGCCAGCTCTGCTTGTTGCTGATTATTAGGGACACAGGCAGGGGAGCCAGCTGCACCCATAGCTCATCATCAAGGACGAGGCAGGGAGCCAGCTCTGCCTGTCCTTGATGATGGAGCTAGGCGCAGCTGGCTCCCTGCCTGTGCGCATAGCTCATCATCAGGGATAAGGACAGGCAGAGAGCCAGCCCTGCCTGCAGCTGATCATTAGGGACACAGACAGGCAAAGGAGCCAGCTGCACCCATAGCTCATCAGAGACTAGGACAGGCGGGAAAGCCAGCTGTGCCCATAGCTCATCATCAGGGACAAGGACAGGCAGGGAGCCAGCTGCACCCATAGCTCATCATCAGGGCAAAATCATCCTGTAGCTGATTATTAGGTATTAGGGACACAGACAGGCAAGGGAGCCAGCTGCGCCCGTAGCTCATCATCAAGGACAGGCAGGGAGCCAGCTCTGCCTGTAGCTGATTATTAGGGACGCAGACAGGCAGGAAAGCCAGCTGCGCCCATAGCTCATCATCAGGGACAAGGACAGGCAGGGAGCCAGCTCTGCCTGTAGCTGATTATTAGGGACACAGACAGGCAGGGGAGCCAGCTGCGCCCGTAGCTCATCATCAGGGACAAGGACAGGCAGGGGAGCCAGCTGCACCCATAGCTCATCATCAGGGACAATGACAGGCGGGGAGCCAGCTGCACCCGTAGCTCATCATCAGGGACAAGGACAGGCAGAGAGCCAGCTCTGCTTGTAGCTGATTATTAGGGACACAGACAGGCAGGGGAGCCAGCTGCGCCCGTAGCTCATCATCAGGGACAAGGACAGGCGGGGGAGCCAGCTGCGCCCATAGCTCATCATCAAGGACAATGACAGGCGGGGGAGTCAGCTGCAACCGTAGCTCATCATCAGGGACAAGGACAGGCAGGAAAGCCATCTGCACCCATAGCTCATCATCAAGGACAGGCAGGGAGCCAGCTTTGCCTGTAGCTGATTATTAGGGACACAGACAGGCAAGGGAGCCAGCTGCACCCATAGCTCATCAGGGACAATGACAGGTGTGAAAGCCAGCTGTGCCTATAGCTCATCATCAGGGTCAAGGACAGGTGGGGAGCCAGCTGCGCCCATAGCTCATCATCAGGGACAATGACAGCCGGGGAGCCAGCTGCACCCGTAGCTCATCATCAGGGACAAGGACATGCAGGAAAGCCAGCTGCGCCCATAGCTCATCATCAGGGACAAGGACAGGCAGGGAGCCAGCTTTGCCTGTAGCTGATTATTATGGACACAGACAGGCAGGGGAGCCAGCTGCACCCATAGCTCATCAGGGACAAGGACAGGTGAGAAAGCCAGCTGTGCCCTTAGCTCATCATCAGGGACAAGGACAGGCGGGGCGCCAGCTGCGCTCATAGCTCATCATCAGGGACAATGACAGGCAGGGGAGCCAGCTGCACCCGTAGCTCATCATCAGGGACAAGGACAGGCGGGAAAGCCAGCTGCGCCCATAGCTCATCATCAGGGACAAGTACTGGAGGGGGGTCAGCTGCACCCGTAGCTCATCATCAGGGACAAGGACAGGCGGGAAAGCCAGCTGCACCCATAGCTCATCATCAGGGACAAGGACAGGCAGGGGAGCCAGATTTGCCTGTAGCTGATTATTAAGGACACAGACAGGCAGGGGAGCCAGCTGCACCCATAGCTCATCAGGGGCGAGGACAGGCAGGGAAGACAGCTGTGCCCATAGCTCATCATCAGGGACAAGGACAGGCAGGGGAGCCAGCTACGCCCATAGCTCATCATCAGGGACAATGACAGGCGGGGGAGCCAGCTGCACCCGTAGCTCATCATCAGGGACAAGGACAGGTGGGAAAGCCAGCTGCACCCATAGCTCATCATCAGGGACAACGACAGGCAGGGAGCCAGCTTTGCCTGTAGCTGATTATTAGGGACACAGACAGGCAGGGGAGCCAGCTGCACCCATAGCTCATCAGGGACAAGTACAGGCGGGAAAGCCAGCTGTGCCCATAGCTCATCATCAGGGACAAGGACAGGCGGGGAGCCAGCTGCACCCATAGCTCATCATCAGGGACAATGACAGGCGGGTGAGCCAGCTGCACCCGTAGCACATCATCAGGGACAAGGACAGGCGGGAAAGCCAGCTGCACCCATAGCTCATCATCAGGGACAAGGACAGGCAGGGAGCCAGATTTGCCTGTAGCTGATTATTAGGGACACAGACAGGCAGGGGAGCTAGCTGAACCCATAGCTCATCACGGACAAGGACAGGCGGGAAAGCCAGCTGCACCCATAGCTCATCATCAGGGACAAGTACTGGAGGGGAAGTCAGCTGCACCAGTAGCTCATCATCAGGGACAAGGGCAGGCGGGGAGCCATCCGCACCCATTGCACATCGCAGCCTGCAGGTTGAGAATACCAGGACAAGCTCCAAGTCGTGGAATTGGGCTAGTTGGTTTATCGTGAGCTTACCATCAAGGTCCCGTGAGAGCACCCACCGAAAATGAAGAGATAAACGGCGAAAAATATGGGGTGGGCGTCTTTGGAGATGAGACAGCAAAGTTTTATCTGAAAAGTGGCGATAAACACGTGAGCACTTCCAGGGACGGCTATCACAGATTGCGGACGTAGCAGATTCAGGTCTTATGAAGTGATAAAAAGATGCGGGAACCAGCTGAGGACTCGCATGTCACGGAAGCCGATTCTGCAAATCATGGATGCAGCAGATTCACTTATCACGCTGCAACAAACACACCTCCCTACAAACTTGCGTATTGCAGGAACCGAAATCGTGGGCAAACTGCGGGGAACCCACTACGAACTCGCTTGTCACGGGTACCGGTAACTCTGGTCGTGCAGTTGACGCGATTTCTGTCGGACATCACGCGACAGGAATCGGAGGGTGGGCAATGTTGCGGAATTTTTATGTTACGTATGTTTAGCCAGAAAAAATAAGATAGGCAATCTCTCGGGGAGAGCGTTCATATGGCATTTTACGGAGGAGAGAATTTTTGTAGAGGAAAGAATGTACAAACACAGTAGAGGGCGTTGTGGAAGGACATGCACTTTCCACAAGGCCCTCCACTCTTTCTTTTTTAGCAGAGCAAATGCTGAGGAGTGGGAAACCACCAGCTATGGCAGTCGGAGAGTTTTGTGGGATGAGATTGTTTCGCTGTTCTCAACATGCAACAGACTCTAAAAGCCGTCTGTTCAAGCTAGCAGCATCAAACTAAAATCTTGATACAGACTCTGTGCGAACTTATTTATTTCTTTGGTTTTCAAAATGCCTATACTGTCTCGAGAGTTACCATATAATAAGAGGGACACATACACAAAAAAATAAAAGATGTGCTGTGCATTCCAGTTGGAACACAAAAATTAGCGCTCGAAGTATGGCCTACTTTTGGGTCGTTTCTCTAAGGCCATCTAGCAGCTTCACTTTTCAGCGAGGAAGAACATCATCTGGGCAGCATCCTCTCCTAACCTGGCACATACAGTGAAACCTGTTTAGAATGAACCCACCCACGTACAGCGAATTATTGTCGATATCGAACTCACGGAAAATTTAAATAAAAATGCATGTAAAAAGTACTTTTTATAACGAACAACATATTGGCTATATCAAACTTTTCCCCCATGAAGGCTTCCAAAAACGTGCAAACAATGGTCTTCTAGCCTGTCCCTAAAAAAAACACTGCACACACGCAAAGAAAAAAAAAACATCTTAAAGCGGTTGTTTACGAAGAGAAGTGATTTGGAAGAAGCGATAAGGCTAAAAAAAACAAAACTCTGCAAGCATGAGAAAAAAAAAAAACACATTCCAGCGCTTTGTTACAAGGTGGAAGCGAAAAGATGAGAGAGAAAAAGAAGCTCTCGCCTTACAACGAACGCATCTGTGGAAGTTTGTTGTAAATGTTCTTTTTTGCTATATCGAACTGATCGGAGCGTTTCCTTCTTTTATTTATAAACGGGTTTGACTGTAATGCACATTAGTGCATATGCACTTGGCTGGATCTCCTGTCCTCCACGAACCAAGACGGGTCTCTCGGTGAACGCTGATGCAGCGTTCGGGTGGGCTGGGACTGGAGGAAAGAGGTGAATATAAGTAAGAAATGCAAATGGTATACCTGTTCATCAAAGGTCCAATGAGACTGCCACACTTTGCACGGCAACATAAGTCCCCACGTGCTTCCAGCCAGACGCACGAAAATGCAAACTGGAGGTCGGAAGTTACCACGTGACCGACTCTCATACCACTCGGCATTCGACGTATGCGGCAAGGCGTCCTGCCGACTTTTTAAACATTCTCTTATTCATTATTCATTTTAGTTTAACGACAATGGATCACATTCATTG
This sequence comes from Ixodes ricinus, assembly GCA_037355805.1. Taxonomy (NCBI): domain Eukaryota; kingdom Metazoa; phylum Arthropoda; class Arachnida; order Ixodida; family Ixodidae; genus Ixodes; species Ixodes ricinus. The sequence goes on from JAZHYW010043374.1 coordinate 109,336, forward strand.
CGAAGGAGCAAAGTTTTCAACGGCTTCTTTTCTGACTTTTTTTATGTGTTTTTTGTCTTTTCAGGAAAGTGCAAGAGATGAAGATGAAGGGGGCACGCCAGATGGACGTGGACAAAGTGGAGAACACTCACGTGCGTTCACATGCAGTCTCGTCAAATTCGTCCGTTCCGGATCCCCACACACCCCCACTTGATCTTGCGGGTATACCTTAGCTCGTGTAACGTGCAGACAAGCCCCTGAGCCTGTTTGGCACATTGAACTGCACTTGCACCACATCCTACACCCTTTCCTAAGCGAGCACCAAATGCGAGAAATTTTGCTCGACCTAACTAAGAGTGGTTTCGACTTCTGGCTGACTAGTGCAGAGAACAAACGCCTCACGCTCGTGAAATGCGGAATGTGTCTTTTCACAAAAGAGGCTTTTACACGGCTCGAAATTTCTTTACCGTCCTCGATTTGCTCGTGAACCGATTGTCGCGCGAATGGGGCCTACCCAGGTTCATTGAGAGCTTAGGAATGGGTGACCTCATTTGAGTTGGGCTTGCCAAAGCTCGAACATGGGATACTTTGCACGCAAAACTGTAAAGCCTTAGAAGAAGCGAAATTTGAAAAGGGAAGCAAAGAATCATTACAGCCAATAGCCAGTGGCAGCACAGGACTTGTCATTGGACAATTGTTATCCGCCCAATCGCTGCTGCCTATGTCGTCGCTTCAAGTGACAATCGAGAAGTCGGGACTCCTCGTTGCCAAAACAATTCGGCAAGTTGACATGTTGGTATTACATATTTATCGGATGGCATCAATGTGCCTTGGACAACTGATGCTTTCACCGACACAACATGAACGAAGCCACTTTTCTGGCACCATTTGCACCGTAAAATCATCTACGAAACACCGGTTAAATTTTGCCTGGCATACATTCATCTGCGAGGTGGATTTTCCCCACTTGTACCACAACAAGATTGTCCGTAGCTGCAGGCACTCGACTACCCCATTGGGTAACCTTTGATTATCCGACGATAAGTTTATCTGACGAACACGAAACGTGACTGGTTAAATCACGGCGGAACGGCTGCGTGACACGAGAGTCATGTCGGCTTCAGCGTCAATCAACACGCCAAAGATGGACCCTTTTCGAAATGATGCATAGATTATGTGTGGCTGCCATTAGTAGGTCGTGCACTGTAAACACGCATTGGTCACGAGCACTTCGTCGGCAATCGGAGTGTACTCTGAGCGGAATGCTTTCCACACAAGTGCTGCGTCGGTGCTCGGCGCAAACTCTGAACTTATCGCAGGCTTCCCGCCGGAAGCAATGAGACCAACTAATGGCGGCTGCGCATAATCTATGCGTCATTTTACGGTTTTGAAAAGGGTCTAGTGAAGTCGAATCTATTGGCCGCACCTAACTTCCGTCTGTCCCGACAGGAGAAGTACATGTCGGAGCTGAACAACATCTTCGCCAAGAACGACGACAAGCGACGGGTGAGTGCACGCCGCCATTTTGTTGCCTAGCACAGAGTCGCATTTTGTTGCCTAGCGCAAACTGGCAATGGGTGCGGTTAGAAAATGCGACTTCTTCGGCTTAAGGTGCGGTGTCAGGATGCTGGGGTCACATTGTTCTGCTTTGTCGCAGTTCGTCTTGACATTTCTGGAGGGCGGATTTCAGATTAAGCTTCCTATATATGGTTGTGGTGATTTCCAGCAACTGGAGGGCTGAAGCATCGTTGCTTTGAAACGTAGCTTATGTAGTGTCTAAGGAAATAAACAAAATGCGCTAAGGACGAGGACAGAGGCAGAAACAAGTACGATACCCAAAGCGCAACTTCCAACTGTTTATTTGGCGCAAAACGCCGCAGTATAATAGCAGGAATCGGCTTGGCGACGATAAAAGGAAGATGAAGCATGAACATCCAAAAAGGTATTTCTTTACATGATAGTGAAACTGATTCCATGCTTATGCAATCGTGACTTTTCTTTTAATGAAGTAGGGTTCCACGAGTTTTCTTTCCATCTTTGCTGTCCCTCGCAAATCAGGGTAGGAACCGCACTTATTACAGTAGACTCCCTTTAAGACGAACACAAAGGGACCTTGAAAATTTGTTTGACTTATCAGATGTTCACCTTAACAGAAGTGCCCTAATATATCATGCTGGGCATGTCTACATTGCTGTTGACCAATGAACACTGAATGAAAAAGCCTACAATGAAGAGATACTTAAAAAGGGGACATTTATTTGGCTTACCATGCCAAAAGAAGAAAAAAATAATGTTTCACACACCACTGGTGGGGGAACCGATCCATTCTGTGATTTTTGACTGCTGCCTCCTCTGTGCAAATCGGTGTCCAGCAATGAAAGACGACATGTGGCCCATGTTCCTGGGACACATCTCATTATTGAGCCTTAATCACCGTCATCACGTCCATCGAGGCTCCTTGTCCGACGCCTCCTCCCAAAGGCAGTAGTCTTCAGTGTCGTCGAGCGCATTTGAAATCCCGCACTTCTTGAAAGAGCGAGCGACAAGCGTGCGCCGACGCAGTGAAAACTGGGCGCGGCGCATTACTCTAAGCGAGTAACCCAATGTCGGCTGGCCAAAGTTCTCATGCAGCAGCTCGATATTTATGGCGAAGTGCCGTTCGCGCTGCTCTCTTTACAAAGTTACGGCGAGGTGTCGTTCACGTTGCTCGTTTTACAAAGCCGCTGAGACTTGCCTCGACGTCGGCGAACGCGCCATTCTTTGGGCTCCAAAGCTTCTTCTCGTTCCGTTGCACGCGAAGAGCTTGCTTGTGTCGTCCTCATCCGCGAATGCTGCCCTCATTTACGGCGAATTGTCGTCCGGCAGAACTGTTTCCAATGTCTTCCACAACCAAAATAACTTTTCTTTTGTAAACGACCGACGATTGTTTTCGCACTGACGCCTATTGCCGAGCCCGACTGTGTACGAATGGTGGCGCCTCGGACATTGTGAGTTTAATGATGATGATAGCTGTTTTGAGCGCCATAGTGCTTCGAAACCGAAACTACGTCAAACAGCGTTAGATCGCGCCTCATCAAAGCTGAAAATTAGAAGAGAAAAAAAAAAACTCGTATTATATGCGGTTTTTTACGGTACATCTGACATACACCTCGGCCGGCGCAATGCGCGACGCGCCGTCGGAGCAGTGCCTTCGCGAAGGGGACCTGTGAAAGTTCGAGTTATCCAAAATGCGTCGCAAAGCGGTTCGTGTTAAACTATTTTTTTGGCATTGCGTCTATGGGAAACCAATTAAATGTTCCTACTTTGTTCATCATATCCGAGAATTCCGCTTAAGCGAGTTCGCCTTAACGGGAGTCTACTGTACAATGCACTGGCAGATGACCGCCTGAGTGGTTTTTTTATCAACAGAAAGTGTTCCTGGGCCATCAGGTTGAAACATCGCCCAGTCTCGCCAATATACACTCCCGCAAGGTGGTATTTTATAAGTGACACCTGAAGCGCATTCCGTGTATCGATTGTTATGCTCCTTTTTGCATTCTTGCGTGTTCGCTTGTGGCTTCATCATAGGGCACACTTTACTGAGTTTACAAGACGCCGAAAAGACGAGCAAGACAACCGTATCTAGACGCCTCTTTTTTTTTAGGGTATGGGACAGGCCATGATGATACGGAATTACTTGCCTGGGCATTTTTTCTACTTATACTGCTGCGTTTTTGCGCCAAATAAACAGTTGGAACTTGCGCTCCGTCTCATACTTGTTTCTGCCTCTGTCCTCGTCTTTAGTGCATTTTATTTATTTCCCTAGACATGAACCAGCTAGCCTGCCAAAAGGTGTTACTTATGTATTGGTTCTAGCCAGGGCTTCCCTGATCAAACGAAAAACAGCACCGAAAAAACACAGGGACACAGATGAAGGGAAACGGGACAAGGCCTACTCCTGCTGCGCCTTGTCCTATTTCCCTTTGTCTGTGTCCCTGTGTTTTTTCGGCACTGTTTTTCGTTTGCAATGAACCAATTGGGCCAAATCCCCACTTTATTGCTTTCCTGATCACGTCGTCCTTGCTAAGCTCGACGTCTCGACCTCTCGCACCAGAAACGTGACGTCCCGGACTACCTGTGCGGGAAGATCAGCTTCGAGATCATGAGGGAGCCCGTCATCACCCCGAGCGGAATCACGTACGACCGACGGGACATTGAGGAGCACCTACAGGTGAGACGCGGTTTGGGGCATTGGGAAGTTCGGCGAATCGAACTCTAAATAGGGCACTTTAATGGGCTTGCCGTGAAGAGAGTTGAGAAGAACGAAGAAATGCAAAGGAGAAAGAGACATTTAACCGCTCTTCCCTCGACCCTAACCAGCTGCGGAAACGTTTCCCAACGATTTTTCCGGAATGTTTTCCCATTCCCTACGCCCCAGAGGAAATGAGAAAACATTCTCGGAGAAATTGTTGGGGAGTGTCTCCCGGCTGGGAAGGGTCGGGAAAGAGCGGTTTTCCTTGCATTTCTGGTGCGATACCTGTACGGAAAAGGCTTCGTTGTCTGACTTTTGAGTGAGGATCCTGACGAAAACTCTGAGGCTTGCTCGCAGGAAGAAGCAGCTGCTGTGGGGCAAAACGAGCGATTCCACCAACGGGGTTTTTCGAGGGAAAGTTTATAGCGTGTTAACCAGTATTTTTTTTTTTTTTTCTCCCGAGGGAAAATTTGCAACGTATCTATCAGTGGGGTAAGCTGTCTTCCCTGGGGAAAATATCTGGCATGACAGCGAAGAGGGCATTTTTCCTGGGATATCCTGGAATCTTCAATGTAGACCGCTTCTGTACCTTCCTGCGAGCAGTATGATGTGCACTGCATTATGGGAACCAGTTGGCTTTGAGTGGAGTGGCACGGTTTCAGTGCGGACCGACCAAGAAACGCCATACTAAGCGTTTATCTCTGGCTTTTGCACGGGCTCCTCGTAGACGCCCTGCCTGCATCTCGCAGCATCTCCTTCTGGGCGCATGCCTCCTCAATTTTCGTACTGCAGCACTTTTCTCAGGCTTAACTTGTATCTGGCAAATGTCGGACTTCAATATCTGCACTGCATAGCATCTGTCTTGAGCAGGAGGCGACATACACTGCAAGAACTGCCGTTGAGTTTGCTTTATTGTGTGTCAGTGCATCCATTCATGAAATTATCTTTTTGCAAGTGAGTATTCGCCGCTTCCGATGCCAGAGTATGCAAAGTAAAACTCGGAGACGCCGTCGAAATGGCAAAAGCAAATAGGCTCGTCTTTTTCTGCACTGCGCCGCAGCAGTGCTGAGAATTGAAGTAGGCTCTCACTTACATTTTATTAATTCAAATTAGCATTCGCTCCCAAACTTGTTGTGCAATAGCATGGGCACAACCCCTCATATGAATAGTCTTTTGGAAAGCTATGAATCCAGCATTTGCGTGAAGGGTATCATACCGTGTTGACCGGTACAATAAACTGAATGATAAGTGTACCGAGGACTTTTGCCGAGTGGTTATGCAGCAAGCCCACAGAGCGAACTTACCGCCATAACCGTGAGCTCTCGCAAGTACTCATAGGCGGTACAACGTGGAACAAAAACTTGGAAGCGTTTTTGAGATGGTTAAAAGCTGACGACCAGTTCGCGCTTTCCGCTTTTCTCTTGCTTCTCCTCTCCCTCCTACCCTTTCCATTGTTGCCTTTTTTTCTCCTCATCCCTTCCCCACCTCTCTACATTCTCGTCCCCCACCCCTGCTCCGCTAAAAGGGTATTCACAGGAAGACCTCCGCAGACAAATGTTCGTAACATCAATAGCCCACAAAACTCCGTCTGCAGCTCTAGCAGTCGCACGGATGGCGGGGAGCTGTGATGGATATCAGTGTTACCAGACAATTTTAGCAGTCTCACTCTCGACAACAGTGTGGCGGTATGCCGTTATGGCAGCGGCACTTCTAGAAACGGACGACGACATTCTACTTGCTAAAAGAAGGTGCTGGGGGAAAGGTTGGATGCAGATCAAAGAACTGGGATAAAGTATCGGTTGTACAAAGAGCTTTTTGAAAGTGACACCATTGAGCATCGAAGAATCCTTCAGAAGCCCCATGATGTTTTCGTCTAACTACTGGCCCGCGTCTGTACGAAAATGCAGAAGCAGACGACAAACATGACACGTCTTCTGAGGCTCTGATGGTGTTTTTAATGTCGGCAGCCACAGAGCACATATATGCGCGGAACAAAGACGTCACGCCTCACCCACTGTATTTGTTTCAAATTGCGGAAACCGCTCAATCATTTCTTTGGCAATTGTTTCCCCATATCAACACCTTGATGTTTGTCTTCGAGTAGGGATCACCACTTGTGTACCACAACGCTGGGAACTTGTCAACGTGGAAAATAAAAAAGAATGTGGCGTCATCGAATAACTTTGCCATTTCACGTGGGACAACGGGAACAGGCTAGACAAGGCAAAAGAGTATCGCTAAAAGCAGCGAAAAGCAAGTTACTCTGCCACCCACCTGCAGAGCGTTTGTGCTCGCAGAATGAACCCTCCGCGCCTCTGCGGAGGAAAGTGGCATATTTCTCCTTCGTGTGAATTTAAAGGACACTTGCAAAGGAAAAAAATCTTTTTTTTTTAAACAGGCTACATAGAAAAAGAATATTATAAAATGAGTTTATAACAAAGAAGAAAAAAATTAGAGCTATATATACGGCGCAAAACGAATTTGTAGTTGGCACCTGCGGGAGCCGCCGCTGGTCACGTGGAGGCCCTGTGCGCCGCCGCGCTGCATCGCTGCCGTCGCAAAGTCACGCTGCTGCCGCACGCTGAGCGTTGCGCGACGCCGCTTCAACGCGTTTTTTCACGCCGCCGGACGGTTTGTTTCCGCTATAACACGCGGCAACTGTACAGTTTGCCTCCGCTTTCCCCCCTGCGCATGGGAATAACTTGTTCTTGTTTTCTTGCTCTTTTATTTTTCTTCAAGATACCTACACAGAGCTTTCGCGTGTTATAAATGCACAACTTCAGGACACCTTTGTGGAAATGTTTTTTTGCACTCTGTTTATTGTCTTAATTAGATGTCATTCAACTAAAACACTTTGGAATTAAGCTAGTTTGTTGTGATTTTGATGGTATCAAAAAGCGCAAAGAAGACAGTGTCGTTTGGGTCTTCTTCGCTCCATCTCTTTTGCGCTTTCCGTCGACGTATGTTGTCGTCGTTTCTTGGTGGAGTAGCGCTCGCGAAACATCCCGTGTAATTGCTCGCTAATGATTGTGGTTTGAATTGACCGATTTCATTTGTTTGTCCCTCGCATCGCAGAGGGTGGGGCACTTCGACCCGGTGACCAGGACGCCGCTAACCCAAGACCAGCTGGTCCCCAACCTGGCCATGAAAGAGGTCGTGGACGCCTTTCTGGTTGAGAACGAGTGGGCTCTAGACTACTGACCCCCCCAACGTCGCCGGAGGAGACACCCCCAGCGGCGTACGACACCTCCGGAGAAACCGCAGATCAGCGACGGAACCCCCGTGGGTCCGTGTCTCGGCTACGTTTTCCTGCTGATTCATCGCTTCCGGCTCGCGTGACACCCTCACGAGTCGTCGCTCTAGACTCGCACATGGCGGCACGCATGTCTCCCGCGTCTTTTCTCGAGTTCTCCGAGCCACGGCGCTCTTGCAGACGCGCCGGAACGCGTTTGCAGACTCGGCGCGCTTGGGTCGCAGACGACGCACCGACCTCGGTGAGTCGCAGCGTCGGCGGCGACGACGCATCGTCTTCGTTCTGACGGGTGCAAAATATACCGGTAGTGGTGCAGTTTTGCTGACTCGCACAGACTCAGTCCTACAGAGCGGTACGGAAATCACGTTTGTGGCCCTTTGTCTAGAACTCGGCACTCGCATTGCTTGCTGCCCTTCTTTTTTTTTTTTTTTTTTTTATTGGTTGCCTGTGAACTAAAGGTCTTGCAACGCTTTTTTTTTTCTTCCTTTTTTGCAATGTGAAGTTTGTGCTGTCTAATTTTTAGCTGCCATTTAGTGGCTTTTTGAGCACTTTTTTCCTTAGAAGGGGTTATTGAACCGCAGAAAAATGCGGTGCCAAGTCGTTTGGATAGTTGTCGCTTTATTGAATTGTTTCGTGAGGCATTTACAGCCACTGAAAGGATCAGAACGGTTGGGAGGAGCTTTGGTTGTTCTGCCTCCAGCGCAAGCTTCGTACCTTCGGCACCGCTTCGGCGTCGCATCAGATTCGAGCGTGTACGTGCAGCCGAAGTACAGTGTGTCCCCCAAAAATATTCACCGTGTTTTTTTCCTCCACTAGCGGTCCAAACCATACGCCAAAGTGTCGGAACTAGCCGCCAGCCCAATCCAAAAGATGCGAGTGATTTTCTGAAAATTGCAACGGGGAAGCGGGGCCCGTCTTCGCCAGTCTTCGGTAACCGTTGTTATTTAGCTTGACGTGTCCGAGAGCGCCGCCGTCGGCCGCTGCTCTCCCGTTGGACATTGCAGAAAATCGCTCGTAAGTCCTTCGATTAGGTGACGGTCGGTTCGAAACTTCGGCATCTGGTTCGGACAGCCAGGGCTACGTTTGGACGGAGAACAGGCATTCAGCGATGTGTAGTTAATTTTTTTCAGTGAAAAGAACCCCGTAAATTTTTTGGGGCATCCCGAAAAGATGCTTTGTCGTTTTCGTCGGTCTGTAACCGTAGTTCGAGAGCCTAATGTTTGGGAAACGTGAACGCGGCCCATTGGTTTGCGCGGCTGCGTTTCTCTCGGCGTGGAAGGCCGTCGCTTGTCTTACAGCGGAGCCGATGCCCGACGGACCATCACGTTTTGGGATGGTTCGGCCTGCTGGCCCGAGCGAAGGAAGCATCCTCTCGACTTCCTAGCGTTGCGTTTCGAGATTCCATCGTACGTTCTTGTCCAACTTATGCGGGGTGGAGTGATAAGGACCGGCACGTTCGGCACGCTTTGCAAAAAAACAAATTTTAAGCCTAGGTACCTGAAATCAGGCACGCAAACATTGTTTTGCAAGACGTTCTATGTCTACTTTTTTTTTTTTTTGGAGCTCGGAGGTACATGGCAAAACATTTAAAAAAGAAAAATGGCTGCCGCATATTTCCCATGTCCCGTGCCAGCCTGTTTGTCGTCTGCACGCCGGTTTACGAGCTTGCCCCCGGGTGGCTTGCTGAACGCAGCAACGCCAAGAACCAATAGTAGAGGCTGGCGACGAGCGAGGTGATTGCGATAATTCATAATTTTAACTAAATATACAAGCAGTGACCACCTGGTAGCAAGCTTGCAAACCAGAAGCTCTTCACACGTGCCAGATTACAGCTGCCACTGTTTACTTTTTCTTGTCTTACCAAGATGCTGAGGCACTGAAGTGGGCCTTGTTGAGCCTCCACAAAGGCCTATACTGAGGACAAGGACACAGTTGCAGTGTTTGATTTACCTGCTTCTCCTGCACTGGTGCAGAAAAGTGGAGGGCAGCGTTGGTTGTGTCTCGATACAGATAACGGAAGTACACTGCCCTACACTTTTCTGCACCGGTGCAGGAGGTGCGAGTAAATCGAACGAAGCTTATACCCATTTTCACCTCAAGAACCATAGTAAAAAAAGTCCGGCTCCTCGCGGTGCATTACTGGTTCCCCCTTTATGTAGAGAATTAAGATATATGTAAGTGAATTGTAGATTGGGTACATGTTCTCTTATTAAGATGTACACTTCCCAAACACCAAAACCATCGCTTTTTTCTTTGATAACCAAATCTCGTTAGAACTACTTTGTGCCGCGTGTGAACCATGCGCAAAACTTGCTTTTTTTCTTCTTTTAGGTGAAAATGGGTGTAGTATAATCTAAAATGTCAATAACCTGTCTTGCTGTGGTAATGATGAAGTGAAGTAAACAGAATAAGAAGAAACAGCTGCTGCAAGGCGTCTATAGGACATAGAAAATGCATGTCTGCCGTCTTTGCTATATTTGCAGTATTTTGCACACTTCTGACTTCAGCTCTAAAAAAAATAAAAAATTCAAAACTTTGTTGCAAAGCGGCATTCGCATGCCCAATTTCAGCTATGTATGTTTAGACTTCAAATTTTGCAAGTGTTTCAAGTCTGCTGGTCTTTACAGCCTCACCCTGTACACAAGTTGAGTTGTACACATGTTCTGGTGCTTTTAGTAGTGCTGCCGCTGCTGTTCGTAGGATACTCTATGTTTATAGTTTTTGAATGTCCCCAGTTTGTTTGCTCCTCTTGGTTTGAGGACCAACACAGTCCTTGCTATGTATTATATTTCCGCCGCGCTTCCTTCGACAAATGTCGTCCCCGACCAGCCAAGACAGCGATGCGCATCTTGCAGATGGTATACACTCGTGTTGTTGTTTACATTCTCTGGAGAAAGTAATGACTGTTGCATCTAAGGCAAGGGTCTGCAAACGTCTGTGTGGGTGGTGCAAGAGGGTGCTTGATGCTTGACGGCAAATGGAGCCCCCGGTATTACTCATTTCGTGGTTGTCGTCTTTGAAGCAGGTTAGTCATTGTGTGTGCTGTTGCATCCTGCTCTGCAAGGTACTGGATGTGTGAAGTTCCAATGTTAAACTACCCTTGAAGATGGTCTCCCTCATTGTTGCCTTCTTACCCGGCTGCACCATTTTTGTCTGCTGCTTTTGCAGCGAGTGTGTTCCTTGTTCGACAAGAGTGTACCCAGGGCTGTTACGAGCAACCTGTACATAATAAAAGAAAACTTTTGAGTTACTATTATTTCAATGCATCTGTGACTTTCTGTAGATCCCTTTCAAATGCGTGCCCCCCTCTGTTAGAAGTTGTAGAAGTTCTGCACGATGGCGGATAGTGGATGCAGGATACACTGCCAGAGTTAGAACACCACGAATTTGACTAATACCAGTACCAATGCCAGCTTATCTAATTTATCTTGTCAATCTCATCAATCTACAGCTTATCTGCGATGTTGCTCGATATGCCATCGTGCAGTGGTTCAAAGCTCCTATCACTGGCTTGACTCGAACAGGGTGTATGGGGGTTTGCGCCTGCCTCGGATGGCTTTGTCCCGTCGTCCGAGGAAAGAAAAAAAAAATATTTTTTTGCCCACAATGTGCGAAGAAACTAAAGCAATAGATGTAGCACGGTCGTGCAATGCTGGTGGAATGGTGCCGTCACGTACCTGAGGACGGAGGTGTGACGTGGTTAATTCTCATAGCCATCGTGGTTGGTGTCGTGAATGCCAATCACAACTGCAAGCAGTGATCCGTAAAGGATGTGGGTAAGCGCGGGGAAGTTTCTAGAACCATCCAACTTCATGCGTAGCAACTGGATACTACCAAAGTGGGATTTTGCAGAACGGGAGTCGGGGGCGGATTTAGAGGGGGTCCGGATGTCCTGACCCCCTCTTGATTTCTGCATGTGTGAAATTTAGGGCATGAAACGAGGAAGAGGGGAGGGGGTTTCTAAACATATGGTACGCTTACCAACACCTGACCCTAACCCCCCCCCCCCCTTTCAGGAAATTCCTGCATCCGCCCCTGACGGGAGTAATGTTTGAAAACAAGTCTAAAGCAGACGACACTGAAGACTCATTTCGTCGCGTCGACTGGCGGGATGCCGGGGCGCGTATTTTCCCGTCCGCAAGAGGTCATTTTGTTGAGTTGTTTGAATATAAGGCATTCGACAGGTAGGATTTTAGAATAGAGAAATAGTGGAGAATGAACATAACCGCTGGGAAAAGACTGGCCAATAGTCCATCAAAACTTGCACACTTCAAGCTTAGTTTTTAAGCATTGGCTAGGTGGCGCAAGTCGCCACTTTGAATAAAAGGTTTCAGCTCTGTATTTACTTATCCATTCATCTTCCCCCTTGAATCTAACTGGCCAATGAGAAAGCAAGAGCTCAGATCCTACAGTTAACCGTACTCTTCTATGTGTTCGCGACTTGTGGGATGTGTTCCCGAAGATAGATTGTGCGACGAAATTCAAAAGGCGACGTCGTCTCCCACTAGAGTGATGAGGTAATCGTCGTTACCGCTAATCATTTCATTAGCTAAACACATAAAAATAGAGACATGGAGGACGGGGGAAGGGCGTCTTCGGACGAGATGGACGACAAACGTCAAATGGAAATGGCCTACCACTACCTCTGTCATTTGGAAGAGGCACGTCTATGGCTGTCCTCGTGCATCGAGGAGGAACTGCCCGCGGCCACGCAGCTAGAAGAATCGCTAAGGAACGGCGTGTACCTGGCGAGGCTCTCGCATTTCTTCGCACCCGGTGAGGTTCCTCTCAAGCGCATCTACGACATCGACCAGACAATCTACAGCGGACGTGGCCTGTGCTTCCGGCACACAGACAACATAAACCGTTGGCTGAACGCAATGCGCGCCATAGGCCTGCCCGAGTACTTCTTTCCGGACGCTTTCGACCTCTACGAAAAGAAGAACCTGCCCAAGGTCATCTACTGCCTCCACGCGCTCAGCCTCTACCTCTTCAGGCTTGGTAAGGCACCAAAAATCGAAGATCTGTTGGGAAAGCTAAACTTCTCTGATGACGAAATAGACCAGGTCCGGCGCGGGTTGGGGCTGAACGCCGAGCTCCAGATGCCGGCCTTCTCCCAGATCGGCGGGATCCTCGCCAAGGAAATGTCTGCGGACGCCGCTGCCGTCATCGCCATCAACGCGGCCATCGACAGACGCGAACTAGACCTGCTGCTGGAGGCCTTGTCTGTGCCTTCGGCACAACTGCGTGAGGTTCACTCTGAGAACATAAGCAGGTACCAGGCAGTCCTGGAGAAAGCCAAGCGGATGAAGTCGGACAACATGGAAATCCGGAGCCTGGAGTATGCGCACGTACCAGACATGTATGACAGGCTCCTGAGTCTTGCCGAGGTACAGGGTTACATACTTGAAACAAACGTCAATGTGCTACTGACTTTGATTGACGAGGTCATAGAGGCTGAAGACCTGGAACGGTTCCGGGCACTGGTGCTGTCGAGGCCAGATTTGGGGATCCAAGACGTCATTGCCGACAATATGCCCGCTTACTTCCAGGTGAGTTTCCTATTTTTACCATGGCTCATCCGTCATTTGAATAACGTGCCATGGCTGCTTCGGCTTGGGGAAGGCAAGCATGCTCAGGGGTAGTCAATAAATGTGTTGTTGTGTCATTGGGGCAACAGCCATTGGGAGCCTTTTTCAAACAGCCTCCCTGTACTATGATCAGTTATACTGCTGTTATACTAACAACATATGCAAAAACTTGGTTTCTGGGAAAATTGATGCTTGTCACTTCAGTGTTTTTTTTTTTTTTTAATTTTATATTATGTGCCTCCCAAAGGGCAACTCTTTTTATATAAAAAATCTACATACACCGAATTTTTTTATTTAAAAAGAAATGTTTAGTTTTTGATTAAATGGCAAATATTAGGTCAACAAAATAGATCTGGGCAACGCTTCTCCCGTGACGTAAGGTATCTCTGCAGCCCCTCCCTCCCCTCCCCCGACCTATAAATCCCCCCTGCTACAAGATAGTCTTACTAGCTTTCCTTAGTTGGAAAATATTGCACATGTACTTGCTTGTCTTCTGGAATCTACCAGACAAAATTTACCTTTTGACAGAAGCATAACAGAGCAGGAATAAAATATTAATTTTTATCTATTGTAGTCACTACACTAAGATGTGACTCATTTGGCACTATGTTATGTGTAGTAAAAGGTATGAGTTTAGTCTCATAATGTGGAGAGCAAGTCGTCTGCTTCTGCACAGGAGTTGCGGTGACGTCTGGAACGGCGCCGAGCTCTTATTGGCTGATTGAGAGAAATAGGGGGTAGACCTCAATGCTAGATGCCTTAAAATCTAACCTCTTTTTTTTTTTTTTTTCAATTTGCAAATAAGAGTTTGGTGTTCTGGCATCATCACAACCCCTGCGCAAGAAGCAGACGACGTGCTCTCCGTATAACCTACCGTAAAATATTGGGCAAGCGCCCACTCAAACTTTGGAGATATTCGCAAAAAATGGGGGATGGGCGCATGTCCGGTCATCAGTTTTACATTTAAATGTACTTTGCATATTTTCTCAGATCTTAAAAATTTGGGAATGGGCGCTTAATGTGGAATGGGCGGATGTGCGGTATTCTATGGTAATACAAATCTGCACAACATGGTTGGGAACACTGCCATTACGGAATGCTCAGCGTTACTCTCTTTACAACATATATCAGGGCAGACATATAGAAAAGAGTTCAATTAAAGGAATCCTGAAGTAAAATTTAGATTTCGCAAAATAAGGCTGCAAAAGCATTGAATGGGACGCTACAAACTCCAAAACATTGCTTATACATCGATATCTCAAACAGATGGCCATACTTTTGAAAAAGAATGGTGTGATCAAGCAAGGGCTATGACATCATGGCCCTCCTGGAACATTTGAGAACGAGGGAAGCGGCCTCGCTTCTCCCCTCCTCGGTTCGGTTCCCACCAGCGCGATGGGACGTAGCGAGGAGAGGGAATAAGCATTGTGACGTGACTTGTCTCATCGGCCGTGTTCAATTGCGCACTTTTTTTCCAAAAATACGGCAATCCGTTAAAGATATTGCTTTATGAGTGATGTTTTTATGTTTGCAGCGTCCTGCCCTATCCGTCCAGCCTTGTTTTGTGAGCTTGAAATTTCACTTCAGTATCCTTTTAAATGGGATTCTGAACCAAAATTTGGAGCTCACAGAACAAGGCTGGAGCAATAGGCGGGACACTGCAAGACCCAAAATATCAAAGTAGAGAGCTGGGCTAGTTGGTGAAGTTTAATCCCATAATAACCTAATACAAATCTGCAGAACATGGTTGGGAACACTGCCATTATGAAATATTCAGCAATACACCTACACCTAAACATCACTTTACAGCGATATCTACAACGGATGGCCGTATTTTCGGAGAAGTGTGCGATAGAACACGGCCCACGAGGCCGATGGGACATGTCACGTCACGATTCTCATTCCCTCTCCTCTTTGCTTCGTCCCCTAAGCTGGTGAACCGAAGCTAGGCCGCTTCCCTCATTCTCAACTGTTCCAGGAGGATTGTGACGTCATAGCCCTGGCTTGATCGCGCCTTTCTTTTCCAAAGATAGGGCCATTCATTTGAGATATCGATGTATGAGTGATGTTTTGGAGTTCATAGCGTCCCATTCAACGCTTCTGCAACATTATTTTGCATAATCCAATTTTCGGTTCAGTATCTCTCTAACCCTTTTGTGAGCGGTGGCATACATGTTTCCACCCACGCTTCATCTGTAGTGGGCTCAAGGGAAGGCGAATCCCCACAATTGTACTGTTCCGCCATCTAGCGGAAGTCGTGTCAAAAAAGAAAAAGAATATACTGGTGCCATCTGGTGGTGCAGAAACAAAGCTGTACTTTTCCTAAACATTCCCATGCACAACGTTCACAGGCCTTTGTACTTGTGACGCTGGCTTCTGGTATCTGTTGATGATTAGAGCTTTGCAAGCAGTGTGACCTTTGACCCTACAAATCGGGCATTTTGAGCAATCAAAGGAATTTGAATATTTTGAAAACAGATGTGCAGGAAGCAACTTTCTCGGTATTTGTCGAAGTGGGAAGTACCGTATTTTCCTGGCTATAGTCCGCACCTGGTGTATAGTCTGCAAAAGCCAATTTATGCCGAAAAAAAAATTTTTTTGCTTAGATAGTTTGCACGTTGTGCATAGTCCATCCTTGGTGCTTAGTAGACACGAGAATCTTCCCATACACAGCACACCTTGACAAATCTCTGCTTTTTTAGCTCACAAAGAACCTTGTATTATTCATAAATCATCAATAACATACTCTTTCATTCATAAAATCTGTCACGTCTTGTCATAATGAACAATCCTGAAACACAAAATTCCTCTATAGTCTGCATGCATAAATAGTGTGCACAGCCTAAAATTTAAACTTTTATACTTGTATAGTCCCCAGATATTAGCCCGGAAAATACGGTATAATCGCCATGGCCTAGGAGCAACTCTCTCCGACGCAGCTTTCTGAGCTTTAGTTCTTGAAAGAAACAAAAGTTTTCTTTTCTAGATGGCTTCGAGGAAGAAGAGTACATTGAGTTGCACACAAATGATCTTCAGCTTCTGCAGTTTCTCTTTTCAAGAATAAGATTAATTGTTTGACTATTTTTTGAGCAGCTGGGCCATGGGAAGCATATTTCCCACCCTGGTATCTTTTTTGTGCTTTCCGGAAAAAATCTGAACTTGGCACAGAGCTCTTATTAAAATACTTTCTTTCATACGAAAGAGCAAAAAGAAAAAGTTCACCACGGGGCCATAAAGGGGTTAATATTTGTTCACACAATTCCTAATTTATTGCGTGAAATGTCATTGAAGCATACCAGCTTTTGCAGTGTTTGGCTGAATGAAAAATTAAAAAGACTGTCCATTATTTACTGCTTTTCTTATTATGAGGCCATATCCGAGGTGCCTAAACGAAGATCCATATAAATGTTGTGCCTTTCTAATTTATTTTTATTTTCTTTTATTTGACACATTGCATGGTAGGTCCTCTTGAAGATAAGAGATGATGCATACTCCAACAACAATGTATTTTCCCTGTTGAGGAGTGACCTGCAAATTGCCATTCACCTGGCCAATGAAAAAATAGAGGAAGAAACGAGAGTCGAAGAAGCTGTGGAAGCGATCAACGTGTGCCTGGACTGTGATGAAGCAGACAACACCCTGGAAGCCCTCCGTGACCCAGGGGCCAACCTCCCTCTTGTCTATCCTCTGGCAGCTCTGCTCTACCACAGCGAGTTTTCGTTCATTCGCAAGGAAGCAGGCCACAACCTGTGCCATGAAGAGCTTGTCGGAGGCGTGCGAATCCTGAACGCAATAGCGGAGATTAACTTTGCTCTCAAGTCCAACGGAACTTTCGACCTGGTAGAGTGCCTGGAAAATCCAAATGCTCACATTGCAGACGTGCGACCGCAGAACCACGATCGATATGCCGCAGCACTTGCAGCAGCTCTGGTCGAAAAGACTAAACTTAGCCCGGCCGTTGTCTTTCTGACCCACATTGACATCCAAGACATAGTCAGCATAGTCAACGCTAAGGTGGACAATGAGCTGAGCCACGAGCAGGCGTTGGAACTCATCAATGAGGCTGTCATGTCCAGTTCAGCGAATCTTGTTTTGGAGGCCTTGTTAAACCCAGCTGCTACCATCCTCCATGTGAGCAGAGACCATATGTTGTTGTATCAAGACTTGCTCTTTCTCAAGCTTCAGTCGTTGGAGGAGAGACCATTAACCGAAGATGACGTCCAAGGTGTTGTGGACACGGCTAACCAGGTGGCCGTTGAGGCGAGCAACATGTGCATTGGGCTGGCAACATTGAATGTCGGCGTCTGCAACCAGGTCGTTGAAGATGTTCGTAGCGGCCTGGAGAGCTTGAAAATTGTGGAATTGAGAACCGACGCGACGGAGTCTTACCTCAAGGAACTACAGAGAATATTTTTAAGGAAGTTTGGTGATGGGTCTTCTATCGAGTGGTTCAGTTACCTTGTTCGACCACAATTGTTTTTCAACTTAAATGTTGTCCAGTTCCGTAGTGAGTGGGCCTCTGCTCCCAAGGCGGACTGCAATTCGTTCCTGTCATTGGAGGACATACAAAGAGGAGTTGCACGGGTCAATGAACAACTAAAAGAACTTCAGGACGTTTCTGCTATCGAACCTATGATCATCAAATTGCAAGCCCGTATTAGGGGATGCCTTATCCGAAGTGCTGTGAGGGAGCAGTATGTGTTCTACTGCGAACATATTGGAAGCATCATCAAGATCCAAGCGTGGTACCGCAGCATGAGGGAACGTGTGCGCTACAAGAAGATGCTTTACGAATTGGATGCATTGGTTCCATTTGTTACTCGATTGCAGTCGTATGTGCGTCGGTATCTTGTGCATCAGAAGATTAATGACCTCATCAATCACTATAAGGACAATGAGCGTATAGCCACTGTCGTGCAGACTCATTACCGCAGCAGTTGCGCGCTGCGTGACTACCGCCTCTTGACAAGAGCAACCCCATCCTTTCCAGTGCTTGTCAAATTTCTGCACATGCTCAGTGTCAGTGAGCATGACCTCGCAGAAGAGATGGAGGTACAGAGGGTGAAGGAAAGAGTAGTGGCTACAATCCGCCATAATCAGAGCCTTGAGAAGGAGGTAGACCAGATGGATATTCGCATTGGACTACTGGTTCGTAACTGCATCACTCTGGAAGATGTCATGAGCCATAGCAAGCGAGAGGCGGTTAAGTCTGATTGGCTCGGATCCAGCGGAGGACTAACAGCACTGAGTCATCAAAGTCGGGAGAAGTTGGTAGCCTACCAACACCTCTTCTACCTCCTCCAGGTGGAACCTTCTTACCTGGCACAACTGATCTTCGTGATGGCCCCACACAACACGAACAACTTTGTCGAAACCGTCATCTACTCTGTGTACAACTACGGGTCGACACCACGCGAGGAGTATCTACTCCTTCGTCTGTTCCGGCTGGCACTTCAGGAGGAAGTTCGCTCTTCACTCTCCCACCCATCAGACATCTTGAAGGGAAACCCCATGGTCATCAAGATGGCTGTTGGTTTCTACCGAACCAAGAGGGGACAGAGCTGCCTGGAGCAGCTGTTGGCACCGCTGGTCAAAGACATCCTCAGTGATCAAGACCTCGACATCAACTTTTACCCTGTCGACATCTACAAGCAGTGGGTCAACCAGGTGGAGACTGCATCTGGGAAAACCTGTGGGCTCAGCTATGAAGTGACAGAGGAACAGGCTCTGCAGCAGAGTGAGGTCTGCAGACGTCTGCATGAATCTGTGCTGCAACTCGAGGCAAAGGCACTTATGTTTGCCAAGAGCATTGCCGACAGCGAGGACAAGGTACCATATGGTATGCGGTACATCTGCAAGGTTCTCAAGCAGGCATTGGAGGAAACCTTTCCAGACGCGGCACCTAATGAGGTCCTCAAGGCTATAGGGAACCTGCTATATTACCGATACATTAACCCTGGGATTGTGGCTCCAGAGTCATTTGGCATTGTAGAGCTGGAACGCTATGGCCAGATGACTCACAGGCAGAGGCGCAACCTCGGCAGCATTTCCAGGGTCCTTATGTTTGCCTCTTCTGGGATGCCGTACGGGCACCAGCACTCCTATCAAATCCGATTGAACAAGCTAACGGCAAGCTGCGGAGACATCCTTCACAGGTTGGTGTCCTTGCAGTTTTTCTTCTTGCGGATTTCTAGAGTTTCTGGCTTTTCGGCCTTTCCCTGCAATAGGCATTGCTTTTTAAAGATGCCTGGGCCTTCAGGTTGATAAAGAGGATATGGTTACACAAAGTACTAGATCTGTCTAGGTTTCTGTCCAAACACAACAGTGTTGTCATTAGAGACAGAGTTAGTGAGATCTGGAAAATACAGAGTGAAAGTTCAAAAAGGTGGGATGTAGGCATCAAGGGTGCCATATCATTTATCATGTTATTTCACTCAGGAAGAAAGAAAGGCTTTTTCTTATTCTGTAGAAGAGTTGTTCTAGCCTGCATATTTTTTTATAATCTGGGTATTGAACTGTTGCATCATGTGAAAGGAATATGCCGTTGCAAAACCTGTTGTGCCTTGTTGCTGAAGCTTTTTATCACCTTTTGGAACTGATTGCAGATTCTTCTTGGAAGCGTGTGATGTGGCTGAACCTGAGGCCTACTTCAACATTGACACCTACTCTGAAGCAACGCAGCTGACACCCCCAACTATCAGCCTGACAGCTGTTGAGCTGCGCGACACCCACAAGCTATTGTTAGAATTCCGAAGTGACATTGCTCCAGATCCCAAAGACCCACTGCACATCTTGCTTCAGGACCTTGGTCCCGAACCTACCATCGAAGACCTTCTGGGCCCGGCGAACGACTCTCCAGACTTTGCGGTCTTCTCAAAGACTAAGCTGTCACTTACGCTGTCCAGCAAATTTTCGGAGGTGCAAGAGGACACTCCAGAGTCTGACTACCTCCTCAAGGAGACAAAGCAAATGTTGGTGGAGCTGATGAGAACGTTCCGGAGCTGCAAGACCATCCACGAGATGCTCGACAGCGACATAGGGCCAGAGACGGAACGCGAGTTTCTGGAAGCACAAGCGGCGGGTCGTCAGCCAGCAAGGACGTCAACAGGTAGTCTCCTGAGCCGCCGGAAGTTTGGATCCCTGGCGGCCTTCCGGAAGGCAGTGGTACATAACCTCGAGGTCCTGGAAGAGCGTGGTGTGGCATCATCCAAGGACGACTACCAGGACTTGCTGAACAGCATTGCCATGGACATCCTGCAAAAGCGGAATCACAGGTTGAACCGCCAGCGGGAGCTGGGGTACCTGAAGACGACTCAGCAAAAACTAGACGCCAAGACTCGTTCCTACCAGGAGACTCTGGACTACTACAGTCAGTATGTGCAGGCTTGCCTCAGCAACCTGGCTGGAGGCAAGTCAAGGAGGCAGTCCATGGGTGGTCGGAGGCAGTCTATGGCCAGTCAGAGGCGGTCTGTGGGCGGTGAAGTTGCAACCCCTGATGCGGAAGAAGGCAGGCCACTCAAGTGAGTAGTGAGCAAACCTGAAGGTGCCATGGTGCCTGTTTTGTTCCCCGTGGGAAACTCCACAGCTTTAAAGGGCAACTCCGGTTCATATTCAATATCAAGAAAACAATGCAGTTCTCTTTAGTATTGCCTAAAAGACTGCACGCCAAATATTTCGGTTTGATTCTGTCTAAAAGTTGATGAAACTTGCATACTAAGTTTGAGGTGGGTGAAATTACCAAAATCCGCTAATCCTAGCGGGCGAGGCATGGCGTAGCCAACAGCGCAGTCAATACCACCGTGTTGGCAAAACGTACCTTGCGCGACCTAAGTCATGCTCATGGCGCTCAGGGAGATTCATTTGCTTGTTTTGGACTCTCAAGCAAGACCTACAGGCGATGATAGCAGCACGCTCATTGTTGGCCACGGGATTTGCCGAATGTGCAGGTGTTTGTGTGAGAATGTGCGTCATCGCCTGCAGTGTCCGTCGTGTGCGAGAGAGCAAGTTTGCGACGTTGAGCATGGCATGCTTCTAGGAACTCGTCGCGACATATTTATGTGTGGTTTACTGAACTTCACTTTCTACTAATATTTTCAAAACAAGCCCTTGGGAAAACTTGCCTTTTTC
The DNA here is from genome assembly GCA_037355805.1 of Ixodes ricinus. Lineage (NCBI taxonomy): Eukaryota > Metazoa > Arthropoda > Arachnida > Ixodida > Ixodidae > Ixodes > Ixodes ricinus. Next base: position 130,517 of record JAZHYW010043374.1, read on the forward strand.
TGCACTGAAACACAAGCTCCAGCTGCAATAGTGCAGGCGTCGTCGGTTGTAGCGGACTGCCTTTCGTAGCACACGACACTTACGCCCTTGTGCCGAGCTTCGCCCAGCCGCCTGGTATGCGACGTCAAAATTTGTACCAGGTGGTTAGAGCATGGGAATGATGACACGGGAGCAACGTTGCCTGCCACAGGCTTTCGGTTTGTGGTGAGCTTTAAATGAAGATTGTGCAAGAAATATTATACTTTTTTTTTAAAGAATTTACATAGGACCTTTTTATTTTTACATCGGGGTGTATAGTAATCAACCATTAACTCAAATTTTTTGGAATTGACCGGAGTTTCTCTTTAAGCTCTCTTGTGGCCATGTGCATTCTGACATATTGCTGTGGTTTTCCAGAACATACTTTGCATAAGCGAGCATTTTATACAGGTACTTGGGTCAGAGGGCATTAACTGAACTTTGCTGTTTTTGTTCCTTTAGTATCTATTTTGGTTGGCAAATTCGAATTGAAGAGCTTTGTGTAAGATTGGATGTGGTATTTTATTGAAAAAAAATTCTGAAACTGGCTCACAAAAAGGGGGGCAAGCACATACACAATTTGAGGCATGTTTGTTTATTCCCTTGTTACCTCGTTCCCCTTGTTATCCTTGTTACCAGTCTCGGGGTTTGTTTTGAAGGTAGGCAGTCATCACCAGATCGCTCGTTTTCCAAGTATGTTGCTTTATTTTTTTGGTGTTTGGAGAAATTCGAGGTATGATTTGACATTGTTTATGTATGTTTGCTTTTTAGCTGCATATGTGATTTTGCTTACTAACTGCACATTGATATCTTGTTCATCCTGTCCTTGGGTGTGTGCTGACACAGTGAGAACAGAACACATTTGCAGCCGTGGTGGATGTTTTCCACATCTGGTAAATTAAATCGAGTCCCACAGTATCGCTTAGTAAGAAGAAAATTGCGTAGTGGCCATGTTTACTTGCCTCTTTACCTTTACCTGGGGACTTCCATGACCAAAAAATATTGGCAAATTGGGAACTTTTTTTGTCCCCATTTTGCCAATATTCTTTGGTTACCACACATCTCGTCAAACTTTTTTGTGCTGCCATCTATGCAAACGTCTCTAAAGTAAAATAGTTTTCTATGTTTGGGGATAGATGGCGCTTCATCCCGTCTGATATAAAAAGCGAGCGTTTAAAGACTTGCCCCCCCCCCCACCAACCAGATGCACCCCAATGCGGTCAAATCGCCATGGCACCCCCCAGTTAGCTGAAAATCGATGTCTTCACAATATTCGCCATCAGCGGATGCTAGAGGGAACACATCAAGGCAAATCCTGCTTATTGTTATGATTGGTTCAGTATGAAAAACAAGAATCATTGAACACCATGACGGTCCTTGCGCTGTGTGATTGTCATATAACCGTAGCATCGGCTCGACGGAAGTGAACAGTCGATGGTAATGACGTAAGATATATTTTTAATCAAAACTAAATTTCATCCATCGTAGGAGTAATCGCATTTTCATTCCCCGACCTCTCTGAAGGTCACGTAACGTGCTCAAGTACACGGGCTGGAAGCTGCATGAGAAAGGCATCCTCCTCGAAGTCACTGGACTGGATATAGCAATGCTGAAGAATGTGTCGTTCGAGATTTCTCCGACCAACCGCACGGGCATCTTCAGTGTACGCTCCAGGTTCCTTGGCATGGGCGCTGACGAGATCACCCTCGACATCCAAGACCTGCTGAGGCAGCAGTACGAGGGCACGGCCGTCACGAGTCTGTTTGGACGCGCTAAAGTCAACAATAACTTGCTGCTCTATCTGCTGAACAAGAAGTTCTATGGAAAGTAGGGTGCAGCCTCATCTTCAACAGATACCCTAGATGTTCTTCCAGACCCCAAGGTTTATTGCATAACTCAAGTGTGACCTTATGCCAAGTTTTCTGCACATGCAGATTCCACAGAACTCAGTCACTGGTTTTACTACTATAGTTTTTTTTTTTTTCACTTGGTTGTGACAAGTAGTTTTTATGTTTTCCATGATGGTCTCGCAGCTGTTGTGCTGGAACAATGCTTCATACTGACTCTTTGCAGGTTTGCAGATCTGAAGTCCCAAAGAGCTGTTGTTCTAACATTGTGACCTGTTTACTTCATTTGGGATGTGATTACCAAGAAGTGTTGAATTTGCTTATTTGCTATTGATTGCTTACAATGGCTTTATACTGAAGTATTGTTATTACTAAGACTGAAGCTGCAAAGGGTCCAGTTTATGATGGTCATGCTGCAATAGTGTAGGTGTCTTCAGCAGGTTCCTTCTCAGCTGTGATACTGCTTGATGCTTCCTTGCAAATACTATGTATGGGTGAGTGATGCTGCCAGCTGTATAATTCATGAGCCTCAACTGTGGTAATGCATTATGTAAATGTTGGGTAGGTGCGCTGGAGTAGTTTTGCAGAGAACACCAATCTAAAAGGGAGGCAGAAGTGAATTGAGACCTTAGGTTCATGATTGTTAACTGCAGAGCTAGGAGGCTGCCTGTTAACAGATCATTGACCAGACTACCTATAGGCTAGACTATAGTGTTCAAAGACCTTAGATCTCACTAAGGTTTTTCTAGCTGTTCTACCTCAGAATGCTGAACCCTGATACCGCCCAGGGACAAGCTGTAAGAAAAATTGTGTGCAGGGTGTAATGCTGCCTTTTTGCAAGAATGGTGGACATATGAGGTATATTTATGTGCGCAGGAAACAGTGAAGATTATTTTTTTATGGTAATTCAGATTTGTTGAATTTTGCAGTTTATCAATGACTAGTCTGCTTTCATTCTAGTCATTAAGTGTGCCTTTTTTGTGTGTGTGTGCATTGTTGAGAGTTTATTTACAAATAAAGTTAGCAGTTTTGCGTGGCATCCAGATTTAGATTTTATACTTTGTTGTCAAAACTGCTGGCACGAACGTGGGGAGCCTGGTTTAATGTTTGCTGTGCACACACTGCCATGCAGCCGAGAGCCTAGACCAGTGGTCTGACTCATCTCGGGAAGCGGGCCGCACCAAATTAATACTCAAAGGGCCGGGACTCCAGGACGGGGGGGAGGGGGAGGGAGGGAGGAGGAAGGGAAGGAAGAAGGAAGGGGTTGTAAAACATTTCGCAAAGTTTACTTGTGTAAAATGTGTCATAACTCGCAATGTGTCTTAAAATAGGGAGATGAAGGAACAATTTATTTCATGCAAAACAAAAAATGAAAGCATAATTTTTTATAAAAAACGCTGCCTTGACACCTTACACCGCTTTGCTGCATCATGCGAAGACATGTTCGCCTTAAGCACTTGCGCGGAGACGATCCTCATGGTCGATCGCAAATGTTCATCTGTTATTCTTGACCTGAGTGTTGACTTGTTCACTTTCATCAAGGAGAAAATATGCTGGCACACGTAGGTGCTCCCAAAACATGGCGATGATAATCACTGCTCGTCGGCGTCAAGTCGGGAAGCATGCTTCGTTCAGAAACTTGTAAAACTGCCCCAAAATAAATAAAAAAATTAGGTTTTTACTTTTTCATTAGTCTTTTTATAACATTTAGTTTCTTTCATTTTTACGCGCAGTCGTTTTGCCAATCTCAGCCTTTCCAGTTCAAAGGAACGCCTACCTTGGGGTGCCCCAATGTCCTTCTGTTTAGGGTGATGCCACCCTTTGTAGCACCCAATGCCGACAGCACGCGCTCACGGGTAAAATACAAAGAAATCGACGAAAACAGAACTCATCCGCTCGCGCGACCACGTGCTGGCGGGCGCAGCGCGAACAATATGGTGAAAGGAGGGAAGTCTCATTCGGCCCTGTCTCCCTCCCTCTCCGGCTTCTGGCGGCTGTTCGCGGTAGCAGAGAGCTGACGGTTTTGTGGACCTAGGATAGATGGCGCCACTAAAATTCCATATAATAAAAGTTTTGTTCGTGATACCAGGTTTTTGACGCATTTATATTTATCTAGCAACGACAAGATTTATAGAAAAGTTATTTTTTGATCGAGCAGGTATTCGCACAACTTGCTATCTTTCTACAAGACCCCTCATTGACGTCATGCCGCGTATTTCTCATGGCCGCCGCTCGCGGCTGCAGGTCGGGGAATATTCTAATTTTTGCCTGGCTATTACGCGGCGGAATCGCAACATTTCGATGAAATTAGGTGTGTTTTCTGTCATTTGTGACATGGTGAACAAAGTCAAAAGTAGAAGATGCTAATTCTTTCAACGTTAAAATCGTTGCACAGCTCCTTTAAGGGATACTTCAACGAAATTTGAAATACAGGGTGTTTTTTTTAACTGCACCAAATTTTTAAATAAAGGGGAAAAGTTTTATGAATGTAGTTTTCACTGCGTGTTTATATGGCTTAGCGGACATTAGATGGAAATATAACCATCACTATTATCAAACTAATTAACTAAAATGCGTTAATTAACTTTTAATTACTGTAATTAGGATATATGTTTATATTACAGACTTCGAGGCAGTCATATGCCAAGACTGCTCCATTTTGTAGAATTCGCATAATGTGCCTGTGTTCCAAGATATCTGCCCCGAATTTTCTACTTAATCCGACTTTTTATCCACTCAATTCGGCAAACCCACGAAAGTGGCCACTATAGCCGAACTTTGCTACATTAGCCGGATAAAAGTGCAAAATTCGTGGACGAACACAAGCTGGTTACGCGAATTCTACAAAATGGACAGTCTTGGCATATGACTGCCTCAAAGTTCGTAATATAAGCATATATCCTAATTACAGTAATTAAAAACTTAATTAACGGATTTTAGTTAATTAGTCTGATAATAGTGATGGTTATATTCCTATCTAATGTCCGCCGAGCCATATAAACACGCAGTGAAACCGCATTCATAAAACTTTTCCCCTCTATTTAAAATTTGGTGCAGTTAAAAAACAAAAAACACCCTGTATATCCGTCGTGTCCAGAAATAGGTTTAATATGATCCACAATATCCGTAAATGTCAATCGCACGTTTTGTACTTTGAGCCTGGTGGCTGTATTTTTTTTTTTTTGTTATAAACGGCCCACTCTGGCAAGCGCTCGGAGAAGGCCTAGCTTAGAGCACGTGACATCCGACGCAATCGTGACGCAGTTCGTCTTGGGACGAGCAAAGCTAGCAGCGAGGCTGACGTCGAGAGGATGGCCTTGTCGTTCCAGCCACCGAAGCGGCTGCTTTTGTACGAATTTTGAGTGACGGGTTAATCTTCTATATTTTTCTGGGTCACACAAAAGGGATTCTCGTTAAGAGGGGAGTTAATCCTTCCCCTCTTCTCTCGTCGTGACCGGAAGCGAGACAACAACCGTCACTTCCTCTCATGGTTCCTAGACTGGCATTACAAACGAGCCGTTAGCGACATCCCCAGGTGCTCTTTGCTAATCGTTTAATTCGTTTTAAAATTCCTTTTCGTGTCTTTTTTAGCAAGATATAGGTGTGTCCGATGTGATACTGCTCCTTTGAACACATATAGACCATAAAATAAGCGCGCGAAATTTCGTTGTAGTATCAAGGGATGCTGAATCGAAATCTGGATTCCTCAAAAGACGCGGCGAAAGCGTGCAACGGGATGCTACAAACACCCAAGCTTCACTCATACAGCGATACCTCGAACGGATGACCGCATTCTTCAAGAAAAGGAGGCGGATTTGACAGAAATGTTCACGTAATGTTTCTCCGAGAAGGAGAGGGAACGGCCTCGCGTCTTCTCCGCCTCGCGGCCTTGGGTGCCTTGAGGAGCGAAGCGAGAGAGGAGGAAACTAGGTATCTTCACGTCACGCGTTTGTGTGTTGTCCCTTTTCGTCCGTCGTCTCCGGTTTTCAGTATCGGGAGATGCGATGCGTCGCTGCTGAGCCTGTCTAGTGTGCTGGCTTCACTGTGCGACACAAATTATTTCTGGGAACACGAGGAAGCTAGGGTGTTAGTGAGCGCAGGTCACCTCTTCATCCTGAAAACAAAAACGGTGTTTAGCGTAATACTTACTCCAGGACGCACGTTTTAATTCTGGAGCGAAACCGAAACTAACCTCTATTCGGTTTTAAATTCGCCTTATAGGTCTTAATTAATTTTTTCATATCTCGAGATGTGTCTCACATCGTCATTATTATGAAGAAGTTGTTCGCGGAAACTTTATTTTATGACATGCATGTTCGATTCAGGCACTTCACAATATTTTGGAGATTTCAGTGTCCCTTTAAAAACAGGGTCCTTCATACACCTTAGAGGTAACATAGAATATTGTAGTTATCGAAAAAATCAGTGCTGATATGTGTGCGTTCTTGCCGCCTTTCCTCGCTCAGATAATTGTCACGTGAAATAATGAACTGCAGGCCTTTTAATGGGTTTTGGGTATTTAAATGACTAACTGCTTTGAGATTATTCGTAGCACAAGAATAACAGAATATATCCAATTTTTACTGTATGTCCACAAAATGTATAGAATTGATAAGCGCTGTTCTCACTTCATATACAACCCAAAGACGTAATCCGAGTCAGACAGCTGAAGTGTGTAGTGTGTGTGTGTGTGTTTTTTTATAGCAACGCGTGACGCGTAGGACTTTATATTGCATCCAGTGTTTGACTGTTTGTCTATCTTGACAACGATGTCGGAGTTTTTCATATGCTAAAGGGAAAAAATGATAACTTTATGGAACGACTATTATGGTTAAATGGCGTATTTTTGTGATCGTGGCGTTAATTGAGGGCATACATCGCTGTGATTTGTATTAATAATAATAATATTAAAATTCAGATATTTTAATACGCAATTTTTCAAACTCTTGCTTATGATCTAATTTCAAACGCGCGAACAAGTATGGCAATCAAAAGAGTGCTAATTATCATCACTGGTGCCAAATGCAGTATTTTTAATTGCCAAGTTATAAAATAAAATAGTCTAAAATCAAACGAAACATTCTCGCTAATGTGAGAAATCCATGTAAAATTACAATAATTATGGGTAAAGCATACTTTGCTAACAAAGTCGCGACTTTTGACAATCGGCAAGAGTTACAAAGTCATCGCCAAAATCCTTCCAGACCAAATGCCCCAAAATAAAAAAAATAATTAAAGGTTTCTTTTTATTAATACTTTTATAACCTTTAGCGCAGTCGTTTTGCCAATCTCAGCCTTTCCAGTTCAAAGGAACGCCTACCTTAGGGTGCCTTAATGTCCTTCTGTTTAGGGTGATGCCACCTTTGTAGCACCTAATGCCGACAGCACGCGCTCGCGGGTAAAATACAAAGAAATCGACGAAAACAAAATGTCCCCATCCATAGCACAGTCAGCGCCACAAACGCGTGCAGGGACACGATGTTTAATGCGCTTCTGAGCAAAAAATAAAAGTGTGGGACAAAATGGCCAGATGTCTCCCCCTGAGCAAAGCGCACATGAAGGTACCCTATCCTACCTGCTTGCACGTCTGCCCACTGCAGCACGTTTCGTTGGCGTTGGAAGCCGGTGAAACAGAGTTTTAGTACTGCGGAGTCCAAAATTGCGGTCTTGGATTGGCGCATGGCGATGAGGCGCACGCACAACGTGGGGCACGCAACTCTAACGCAAAGAACTCTTCTAGCAAGGTACAATCACCATACCGGCTGCAGCACTTCGTTGGGACAGTGAAGGGTGTTTGCGTTCGGAAATGACATTTCGCGAGCCATGATCACGCGCAGTTCCGCCGTGCCCGCTGAACAGGAGAATTGGGGACCCCACTACAGCTCTTCCCGTTTCCGCCGCGGGAGGGCGAGCAACCAGCTGGAGACGCGATGAACCCTAGTAAAAAAAAGTCCGGCTTCTCGCGGAGCATTACTGATTTCCCTCTTTATGCAGAGAATTAGGCCCGTTCACACTTAGCGACCGAGTACGACCGAGAGAGACCAGACCGATTTTTAAGCCTCTTGCGATCTCTTAGGACCAGCTCCGCTGTGGCGCATCCGGTCCTGAAAACCGGTCTGGTCTCTCTCGGTCGTACTCGGTCGCAAGAGTGTGAACGGCGCTATATGTAGGTGAATTGTAGATTAGGTATATGTTATCTTATTCAGACGTACACGCTCCAAACGCCAAAAGTACCGCTTTTTCTTGCGACAATAAAATCTCGTAAGAACTACTTCGCGACGCGTGTGAACAATGCGCAAACGTGACACCCGCACGGCGTTGGGTTGGCTTGGTCCCGTGGCCTGTAACGTCCATTGCGGTTCGTCGTAGGCGGAAGCCAAGTATGGGGCAATCAGCCAGCTCTCCAAACACAAGCACAAAAAAGAAAAAGGTTTTGCGCATTGTTTATACGTTGCGCGAAGTAGTTTTTACAAGATTTTTGATGGTCGGAGAAAGACGCGATGCTTTTAGCGTTTGAAACGTCTACGCCTCGATAAGATAACGTATATCTACTCTTAAACCTGCACATATCTCAATTCCTGTACATCAAAAGGGTAGATTGCTAGCAGCGCCCGCGAGAAGCCGAACTTTTTTCTTTTTTTAATGGTTGCAGAAATTATATTTTGAGAGAAAGCGTCTGCTCATGCGCGGTACCGACAGCAGCGCCACCGCAGCAGCGTGACGTCGGAGAGTTGAGCGGCAGTCCCGAACGAAGCCACGCCGACGGCGACGTAAGCGACGTACAGAGCGCGTCTCTGGCTGGATGGATGGATGGATGTTAATGGCTATACTCTTTGTGACGCGCGGTAGCTTGCGCCACCTAGCCTAGGTTTTGAGAGTGCACGTCAGTGTTGCCCGACTACGCTAGGCTGTGGATTTTCTCGTCGGTAGTCTACCGACGAGGAATTGCACCACTGCGTAGGCGCAATTCCGGCCGCTGGTGGCGGCTAAATTGCCGCGTATCATTTTCTTGTGTTCTATGGCGAATAGAATTTCTCCGGGATTTTAAGAAAGCATTGTACTATTTCTGAGAACAAAAATAAACAAATGAAAACTATCTTTGGTGAGTGCGTCCGCGACAGAACAAATGCAACTGGAATGTTTGTTTCGTGTTATGCTGATTTTCTTTCTTTTTTTACGGCACCATGCACTCAGCCGTGTCAATCTACAAGACAATAACTGTCGAAAATATTTGACCACACTTGATAGCCAAACTGCATGGGTATTCACCACTCGCAACATCAAATTCAACGAGTCGCATCAATCGAACAACATATACCGTACGTACCCCACGGTGTCGCGTTATCCGAACAGGATTTGGAGAACTGTCAACTCAACATAGCCAATATTTAGTGTCGACGATAGTTACTTCACGACGATGGGGCTGAATCCGGATTGTTTTGGGGCACGTTTTGAAGGGAGCTGCTTTTTTGCACAGCACCAAAGCAAATGAAAGAACGTGTCTATTCCGTCCCCATACAAGATACACCGGACCCGAACCTATCAACTATTTTTCGCGAAAACCGGAAGAACATCGAACTGCCCGCGTTGCGGCAGTTCGATGTTCTTCGTTCGTTGTTCATCTATTTTGTTGACCTAATATTTGCCATTTCAACAAAGAACTAAACATTTCTTCCAAAAGAAAAAAGCTCGTGTATGTCGTCTTTTCCATGAAAAAAATTCGCCCTTGCGAGACTAAAGGAAGGCGATCGTCTCTTGTGGTTCGGGCAACCCACTGGTCACGGAGAGAAAATATCAGTGCGTCAATGAAGTGTCATGCCGAATTAGTGTTTAGTCGCGCAGCAAATGCAATGCGAGTCGCCCTGGCCGCCCGCTTCATCCAGCCTTATCCAGCACATGCTTTAGTGGCGCCCTCTCGAGCCGTCGACACGGAGTGCGGCAGCCGTAAGCGCTCGCTGAGCTCACCACGGCCACCCAAGCCAGGACCAGGGACGTCATGAAGGAGGTGTTTTTGTTGTTTTTTGCTTGTTTTTGTCATTTTGTATTGCCTATAACTTATAAAATAAAGCGAAATTCGGAAAAGAAAAGTTTCACTAAGTTACTACACGTTCGGTGCAAATTAAAACCAGTCAAAACGTCCTTGCAGGGCCCCTTTGAATCCTCCCCTGGTTCCAGGCGCCATAGCAGAACGCCACTTGCACATGTGCACACCCCAGTTACAAGAGTAGATGATGCACAACGAACATATCACCAAACACAAATGCGCAAAACATTCGAGCCCGAAGGAAAAACGACGACAATGTGCGGCGGACTTCTGCAACAAGATATTTTATTTTGTTTCCGATTCGTATCTACACTATCATACACGTATTTGTACATATAATGCGTATTTACACACTAATTCTGACTTGTTCGTCTAGTTTTCACCGCAGAAGCCATGGTGACTTATTGCATCGCGTGAAATCGTAAATCAAAATAATCAGGAACCGCACTTTCACCGGCACTTGAGTGAATGACAGTAGCCTCGCCTCGCCAGCCAACGTTTTGAAATCAAAAGTCAGCTTTTTTAACTACAGTTATAAGCGATCAGCTTCGCAGATTCCATATAAAAATTGTTCGCCTTTTCAATTGACCTTTTCCAATAAGAGTTTTGGGCACGCGCAGGCCCCCGCGCAGCGGCGAAAGCTCGAACTAGGGTTGGCGTCCTGAAGGGGAGTTTCGCTACCTTTTCAGCCTCGTCCGCAACTCAGACGAGTCGTAAAGGAGGCTCAAGAGGTAGTGCAACTCCTCCGCCGGACGCCAATCGCACTTCATGCTTTTCGCCACTGCAGTGTCGCCTCTGTGCGAAAAAAGGTCGACTGATCGACATCGTGCGTCTATTCAGTTCGTTGGAGCTCTACTTTCGCTGGCTATCGTCACTTGTTTCAGTTCCTAGGCTGCACGTATTGCACAAGCTCAAAACAACCGTACAACCGTATACTTTGCTTCACGGTTCCGAAGCTAATGCAGCAGCGAAGCAAAGCTGACCATTAAGTACTACCGCTGATCAGCGCGAGATCGATGACCTTAGAAGAAAAAACAATAGGCCTAAGATAAATCTTGAATATGTAGCAAAAAGATAAAAATAAAGCAAAACAGTTATGTACGATTACACACTGACAAACATTGCACTCGATTGAATGGTTTGCATTAGTGCTCTTTCCGCTGTGGCACTGCGCAGTATAGTATATATCAGGGAAATTGTCGTCGCTCAAGCTATCATCCACAGACACGCGTTGCGTGATGCATCGTAAAGCAAGCAAACTGCGAAGGCGCTACAACAGCAGCGTGGTACATTTATGTGGCCAGCAAATCGGAATCTTATTTGAAATTCTGTATTCGAGACCGCCGTTGGAGCTTGGGGCACTGAATTGTTATTTTCACGATATCACTGTCGTCATCGGCATCCTAGTAACGATCGAATCCTCCTAAGGCGGTGGCGCTGGCTGTAAAATGGCGCACGCGTGGATACTTCGTACCTGGAGGGACGTGCGCAGTGTTTACAGCTTAGTTTAGTGGGCATCTTTCATTAACCGGGCTTTGTCCCGATGTCGGCCATAGGTACCGTTTTCAGGCGACAGGTGTCGTCTTTCGTACACATGGGCCGTTCAGTGTTCTCGCCTTGGGAAAAAAGAAAAGCTGATCGATTGATTGAAACTAGCTTTACCGACCCTTCGGACAGTCTTCACTGGTGTCTTGTTCCTTTGATTTGGCACGGCATTGGCAAGCACCTCTCACCCTAATCCTCGCGAAAGCAAAACGAAGCATACAAAACCCACCGGAAACAAAACCTCTAAAACAGTACAAAAAAACAAACAAAAAACGTCCAAGTTCAGATTGTAAAAAAAAGTAACAACCAAAAAGAGAAAAAAATAGTTCGGCCAAACAGTTTCGTTTGTGTAGAAAATAAACTTGTGATAGACGAGTGGCAACGACACGGTAAACAATGCAGTTTTCACACTCCTTCAACCGCGGCCTATACTGCCGGGGTAGTCGAGCGGCGCGATTCCGGCTTTAAAATTCATTCCCTTCGTACACACGGCAGACAGGCCGCAACATCGTACATCTCTCCACTATTTCGTATCTAGGACCTATTGAAATCTGATAGCAGCTTTACAGGACGCGGCATCTCTATCGACGAGCACAGGGTCCGTCCGTCTCCTCGAGGCCAGAGAGTCACTCCACAAACTCCGCACCGAAGACCACGCACAGTGTCGTCACAGCAGAGTGCACGGACTGGTGCCGTCGCGGCGCGCACGATCCCGTAGTTTCCGCCAGTGTTTCAGCCTCGGGGCGCAGCGGAGCGTCGGCTTTCCCAGCACTCGGACGCCGAGGAAGAGGAAGTGTCCCTTTCCGGCCTTGGTGCCGCACTTGAGGGGGCGCTCCAAGACGGCCGCCGCCATGTTTTTTCGGTCGCGGTCGGCAGCGAAGGCGGGCTCCCGGGGAGAGTCCCTGCGGACGCGGGCTGCGGACACCGTGATTTCCGTGACGTCACGCCGCGCCAGGTGCCTCAGGGACGTGACCGTACCCTCGACGACTGCAGAAAAAAGGAAGCGAGAGAACTTGATGATGTCTGCGTTCATAAATGTATAGTGCACACTGCGCAACACTCTCGATGTCTTTGTGCGTACGCTATCAACAACTCAACCAACAGGGGGAACAACCCAACCAATAGGCGCAAACGTACAAAGGTGCAAGATCGGTCACAGCAAACGTACAAAGGCGGCGTGCGCGATGACGATGCACTTTTTGGAGCCGCTTGGTTGGCTAATCGGATCGTACCTGCGGTCAGTACCTGGCGAAACAAAGCAAACCATCGCAGGACCAAACGGGGTAAAATGTGACTAGGGAGAATATGAAATTTCTTTGGCAAAAAATGCTGTGTGCACTATTCGCGACACGCGACTATCGGGCAATTATGGCGGTGTAACACAGGTCGTACCGTGCCGTGTGCCAGCTCGACGCACAACGCTGGGATGTCAGCGAGCGAGCATTGGACTCAAAATAGTTTGCCCCGCTTTTCATCCTCCACGTTTCGAACCTGCGGCGATGTGTTGGCCTAAGCTGAGCTTCCAGAGGCTCGACTTTCTTCGAGGAAGCGACGAAAGGACTGCCTACCGTCCTTCCACGGTACTGATGAACGTCGATAAACGCGGAATGTCTGGAACTTCACGGGGTTGCATAGGCTGCGCGCAGCAACCTGGGAACAAGCTGATACTACAGTTACGACACAGTCACCGGGAGAACTGTGCTATCGAGCAAACCACCGACAGCATGAAATTACGGAAGCCACAAGAGACGAGCGGAAATCGTGAAAGGACCTGTTCCGGAAAGTTCAATGTTAGTAGAGCTATCGAGTTGATTCTTTATGTACAATCTTTACTTCCGAGCAACTGCATGTGACCGCAGGATTGTGCGTTTCAGAGGTTTGAGGCGAAGTATCCGATTTGTCTGAATAAAACTTTGTATTATTTTGCACCGATAACATCTCGCCTAAAGTAGATAGAGAAACAAAATATTTCAATATATTTTCCCTCTTTCTTATGCATAAATATTCCATCCGTCGTTTCTCGCAAGCACATAGAAATAAACTCCCTCGTGCGTATAAATACAAATTATATTTTCATATACACAGTAAAAAAAAAAAAACCTCAACCACAATTTGGTTTGAAGAGGACATGTGAAAGCTCCAAGGCGCACAATGGCGGTAATTTACAACACAATGCAATACCTTTATTTTCCATCCCCAACAAGTAAACAGCATTATGTAGTAATAGCGTCAAACCTCACAAGCATTTATGCGATGGCGTTCAGTCAGGACCAATCGCGACATATTTAAGTATCCGTCTGCTAGGGCCCTCAACGTCGCCGACAGCGAAGCGCCGGCATTCATCAACGCAACTAAAAAGAGCCAACATGCCGTGCCCTCTCCCCCTCCGAGCCACACATTGAAAAGGAAATCATACGTGGGAGGAAGGCTTTTGTTGGTCAAAACCAATTGATTATGTCCCCTTCCCCGACCCTTCAAAGACCGCTCCCAGAGCTCGATGTGTGTAGTCAAAGAAACCCACGGGACGACTGCCAAGCCAACCCAAGCCAAGCCAAGACGATTTCCTTCGAGCAGACCCATGTTTGCATTTGGATTCAAGTGTGCCTCTCCCGAGGTTGGATGAGAGTCTGAGGAAGTGGCCTTTTGTGTCTGCATTCCGGTTTGAGCACAAGAGAAGGGAGAGTGCGGCACTTTTCTTTTTCCAAGATGGCCGCGAAAATGCGCGCGGACTGCACTCTTCTGTCAACCGTGCCCTTCTTCTCTCCCCCCCTTTCCCCTAAGACCTGACTGTAGGTGTGGTGAAAAATGCGTTCAAGGCAGGTATGCAATGTTGAATGCAAATAAGCGTGGTCTGCCTGCTGTCAATGTCAGTGTTGCCAAACTCCGCTAGTTTCTCGATCGGTTGGTTATTTTTAGACTGGTCGTTTTTGGCAATTGACGCGTGACAGAGGGCGTGACATGCGTGTGACGGTTTTTGTAATGCAATCGTCGGACCGATTATTCTTTTTGTGTGTGTGGTGGGGGGGGAATAGTATAACGTTTTTATGGTTTGGTGGTGAGTGATACAGCAAAATTCAGAATGCCGTAACTTGTCCCGACATAATCTAAGGTAACACGAAATTCCAGTGTAGTAATATCTTAAAAAATGAAATCATATTTTCTTCTTTTTTTTCTTTTTTTTGTATTTTTTAATACTAGTGACTATCTTGTAAATAGATCAGCTTGAACTTTAGAAGTATACTTGACACGAAGAGAAAGGACAGGAACCTGTCCTTTCCTGTCCTTTCTTTGTGTTCAAGTATAGTTCTAAAGTCCAAGCTGATCTGTTTACAAGTGTGTACCAACAAGCTCAACCCTTAACCGTTGCTCAGTGATGACCGTTTCTGAGTTTGCCATTCTTCGGATTTCTGGAACATGTACTGGCCACTCAATCAAGCGTCGATACAAAGGGACGCTTAGAACGTCATCACACATATTCCAAAAGCAGGCCCCTCTAGCTGAATTTGCAACGCACTGTGAACTTCATTACGTATATATGTCCCCATTTTTTATATCAGCATCGATTTTATAACCGACCACATCTACCGGGATCGATTGAGAAAATGAAACCCGATTATTCGGCCCGCATAGAGAAATTGCATCGCATAAAGCTGAAACTCCGTGAGAATGCGACGCTGACGGTGATGGAAAATGCGAAAGTTTGATCACATGACGTTTACCTGGATCAAAAGATACAAAAGAAAAATAAAACGTCTGAGACGATGTCCACCTAAGCGGAAATTTTAGATTGTGAGCGCCTGCGTTTGTTTAAGTAAAAAGGAAAGAAAAAAAGAAAAAACTGCTCAACAAGAAAGAAAACAATGATCGTCTTTCTTACTGGCATGTATGTCTACCGAAACAACTGTAACAGGCGCCCACAATCTAAACTTTATGTTTAAAGTGGACGTCGGCTCACAAAGAATTTTGTTTTTGTATCTTTTGATTTGGGAAACGTCATGTTCTCAGAATTTAGCATTTTATCACCCCCCGCTTGCGTCACATTCTCACGGAGTTTCGGGTTTCTGCGACGCGTAGTTTATTCATATGGGCCGAAAAACCGGGTTTCGTTTCCTCGATGGACTTTGTGTCTGCGTTTCCACAGCAGAAAGTGCGAGTCATAAACCATTCCAACAATCGTCTTCTGCAGGCGGCCATCTTTGTCTACTGGGCTGTAGAACGCGTTCTGGGCATGCGCACTACAGCTCTCTTCAGCGAAAAACCAGACGCCACGCATGCATCCACAAACCAATGACTAGGCATTTTTCGCCCGGGTGATAAGTGCTGGGGCGGGTATAGAGTCTCAGTCTCACTTCTTCGTATTGCCTTGTGCCGCGTGTGGGCATGTCTAATCTGACACGAGAAAAAGTCAAAAAGAGAAACAAGAGCGAAACGAATGGGCGTCGGCCATAATGACAAAGCAGGTTTCTGGAGACGCCGGCGCGCGCGCGATCCACAAACGCCCTTTTTGCAAGCATGGCCAGAGAGAACAGACCTTCCCATTGTAACCTCCGAAGCGGACGAAACTACGCAAGCAAAATAGCAGACGACAGGGGTCGTCTGCAACGAGAAGGGCTTCGAAAATGTACCGCCAGGCGTCGGCTTAAAAAGAAAGAAGAGGAAAAAAACTATTTTGCTTTGGATAGGCGCCGCCGGTACGTTTGAAGTCTACGGTTTTTGTGCTCGGCTCTCTTCTTTTGCGGTTCAGCGGGCCAACCTTCAGAGCCACGGTGGTTGCACTTCTCCGAGTGCGCCAGCGGCGCGCGCGCGCGTTGAGGGTATGCACTTTTGTATGGAGTGATTTAGTTTCGGTTTTTGCTGTAAGCCGAACGGTGATGACGATGAGGGCTTTGGGCGTGGGCGAAGTTCAGCGCTCAAGACTTTGGAAAGCTCCCTCTCGCCCCCGCACGTCCTTTTTTTTTATTTTAGTACGGGGCGGAAACTTGCTGGGAGGGTTTGGGGAATTTGGACGCTGCGTCGTTTTCGTCTGGGGGACACGCCTCAGGATGTTGGCACAAGGAAGAAAAAAGTTATGGGCTGTGTTACGCGCAGCGAACGTTAGCCGCGTCGTTGTGCTCCTACTTTCGCGTTTTGTTAGCGGCTGTTATTACTCCTGGATGCATCTGACCACGAACTGAACAATAATGCATTGATCCTCGCTCACAAGTCTCATCTGACATTTCGGCGGTATTTGTATGGGATACTGTCGCGGAGAAAATCGGAATGTTTTCTACGTTGATGACGATTCTGATATTAGCAAACCACTGTTTGTTTGATGAATATGAGAGAACCTCTTTTTGCGACAGATATGGTTAATTCGTCAATGAACCTTGGGGAAGAAATACTCGTAACCTTTGGTGACTTCCTCTGCCGTCCTCCCCGACCACACCTTCAGCGGGTGCACCGACCACAGCCAAACTCGACAAACAAGCATCCAGACAAAGGCGGGCGAGCCAAACTCCTCCACAGCCGTAAGGGGTCCCAAGTTTGCAAGTTAGTGGGCGGAAGACACCACAGCCGAAGGCTGTTGGACGTGGAGGTTGGCTCCAGCGGCTGCTTATATTGAGTTTAGCAGCATTCTGGAGCCACTTTGGCAACCAATCACAGAAGCTTTTCTTAGAGTCAATCAAAAGGCTCGAAGCCCAAAGCAAATATGAAAATTCCAAAAACAAGCGCATGCACAAGACAGAGCACATTCCGAACGAATTTCAGAAGAGCAGTCATAAACAATACAAAGCACATTCGTAGACAGAGAAGTTATACATGGAGGAAAACCACCTCCGAAGTGGACATCCCAAAGCAGACTCTGCACAGGACAAAACATCTTCTCTATAAACAAGTGTAAGGTTACAACGTACACGTTCTCCCCCATCTGGGGCCGCTTCGAACCTCGGTAGGGCCATGAGCCGTGCCGTTTAGACGAACGAACCCTCGGAGAAGGTAAAAGCATCAAGATAGACTAAACAATCGCGCGAGCACAACTTCGAGACAATACCTTGGAGCCTTCCTCGGGAATGTTCGTAAATCATACACTATAGTTATATGTCAGCAGCCTCAATGTCAGAGGCCTAAAGCCGGGGACACGCTGCTCATAGATCACACAAAGACAGTCTGGCAACACGAGTCACCGTGTTGCCAGACTGTCCCGTGGTTCGAATGCCGCGTGCCAAGTTTCTCCTCGAACTCATTTCATGCGGTCTACGCTGAGTCGGTCTACACTGTTAGTTCAGACTTTGCACCACAGGTTCGCTTACGTGTCTGGCAACACAGTGCACGTCGCGGACACACAATTTCGCGGTTCTGACCACATTGCGACGCATAATGCGAGACGAAAGGAGCGACATCTCCCGGCGGGGGTTTGGAACACCTGCGGCGAAATCGTGACCGAAGGCCCGTGTGGTTGACCCGTGACCCGACGTTTTCCGCCCTCGCCGGCGTGACCTCTGCCACGAGAGCGGCCCCAGGAAGGAACCACAACCACCACCACCGCCAGCAACAACAACAGCCATGCACGGGTAGGGGGTTTTCGCTCTCGCACTCTAAGCCTAATCCGGCGTCTAACCGGTTTAATGTTGGCAACCCCTGTCGGCCCGAAAGGAAGCAGACGGCCGAAGGATTGGGCGTCGTTGTTCCTGCTCGGAGTCTTTGCTGCGTCCAACTTCTACGACGTCGAAAAAAAAAAAACTGAAGAGATTTTTGAACTTATTTGTCACGTCTTGAACCATGGTTAAAAGCAGTAAAAAGACGAACACAAGTAAGACACACACGCGGACGTTTTTATCCGTGGTTCAAGATGTTCATCACCAACAGCGCCCGTGTTTGTCTTCTCTCTCGTGTTCGTCTTTTTAGCGCTTTTAATCACGGTTCAAGACGTTCATCACCAACTAGCCCAACAACAAGTACTTTTATATTTTGTCACGATTTGTTTTCGCATACACTCAGGTACTAGCTATGATTAGATAGTTGGACTTGTTATCTGGAGGCTCGTGAAGCCTTCCTCTCCTTTGTTCCACGTGTATATGATATCCTCACTATTGGCATTCAAATATTTTGAGAGAAAAAAAAAGTTTATTTTTGTCAAATGCGAAGTGAGTCTGGGTAGAACACGCTTCAAGCTCGATTAGATAAACCGTTTCTTTTTTAAGCCGTTTAGAAGATATCATTTTCATAGACGATCATATTCATAAATTAATAAAGCCAGAGTAGTGCATACAAGCCTGTACTCCTCTATCACATAAAAAAAAAAGTTAAATTATTCGTGCGCTGCGCGAAATAGTTCTCACAAGGTTCGGTAGTCGAAGGAAGAAACGATGCATTTGGCGTTTAAAACGTGTATGTTTTTGTAAAATAACATAAATCTAATTTAAGATGAACCTACATATAACTTAATTCGACACATGAAAGGGGAAACTAGTGATGGTGCGCGAGGAGCCGGACTTTTTTTACTTCGGTTCTTGGGTTGAGTACGAGTGTATACACACTGGGCTCAGGAGTATGCTTCTTTTGCAGGGGGTTGTGCTCATGTCAGAACTCCGAGCTCTGATTGGCTCTGACTGAAGGAGATAGACCTCAAAGCAAGCTGCCTTGAGGCCTACACTATCCTTCAATCAGAGCCAATCAGAGCTCGGCGTTCTGACGTCACCACAACACCTGAAAAAAGAAGCAGACGAACTTGTGCTCCGCGTTAGCTTCACGCTCCAGTGCCAACAAGCCAGGGTATACTGCTCTCAAGCCTAGCTACGAAATGGGCTAAAGATAAAAAGTATTTACCTGTTCATAAAAATAAAGTGTTAACAAAAAAACTTAAAAAGTGTTTAATGCTACAGCAAGGGTTCAGCGCCACACTTTCTACACAGAGTCATGTCGCAGCGTTTTGTCTGCGTACGCTTAACTCACAACAGTGTAGAAAAGAATTGACAGCATCGTGTATATATTGCGCGCCCTAGCACTATCGAGTTGCGCAGTTGTAGGCATCAACGAGAGCCTAGAACGCACTTCCCATTATTATCAGACCCGCTCCATAGTTTTTGCATCACGTTTCTTGCCCGAGCATGGGACGCTGTGTTGTCTGCGGATCCCGTGGGATCCCTCGGAAATCTCGACGCGTTCTCGTTAAATCTCGCGGGGGTGCGTGGCGCGAGGCGGAGCTCGGTTGACGGAGTCCAGAAACCGCCATAGACTAAAACAATAATAAATAAAAAAATAGAGGAAGCGGCGCTCTTGCAGCAAGAACTCTCACGTGATCCATCAGCTCTTGACGTAGCCCACAAAGTGAATCACACACACAAACTCTATCTCCCTTTCTCACATTATACACTTACACACACACACACACGTATATACACTATTTCCACACCACAAAGAGATGGGCCAAGGTCGAGGCGGGCATGTGAGCAAGCCACGCATTAGTGCGCGTGTATGTGAGAAAGAGAGAGGAAGGGCGGTGAGTATCGGATTTCCGGAGTGCTACATGGGAAGAGGTTGCGGTCCCGTCTCCCAAAACCGTTAGCAGATGACACTACGGCGACGCTGTTTAGCAGACGACGCTCTTCTTTCGCAGACGACGCACGCATGTTCAATGTTTGTGAGCCTGTGGCACGGAAGCGGCGGAGGCGATGCAATGACGTTTTGGCCGTTACATATCGCTTGCCTGGCTTCCTCCCCCCCCCCCTCCCCGATGTCATTATTCTTTTGTTTCATTATTTATGTGTTGGGTTTTTCGTTCCCTGTTTCATTGTTTCAGCAGTGGGGCAACCTGAGACGGCTGTCCCAGAATGCATCTTCCCCCCCCCCTTTTTTTTTTTGTCCTTTTGCTTGCTCGGAAATTTGAAGGCATTTATGACTGCACCTTTTTACGTCTGTATTTTCTTTCATTAATAACGTTAACATTAAACGACCGTGGACCAGAATGTAACTTAATTGCAAAACTGTAAAAATACTCCGTTTGCAGTTGCACTGCACTGGTCAACTGCCCCTCTAAAGCCTAAGTAATAGACTGAGATATTGTATAAGCCTCCATGCAGAAAATTTCGACTTCTAGAACGATGCCCAATACTGATAAGGTCGTGGCACCACAAACGTTAAGTTGTCAGCTTGCTTGTTTGGTTTATTTTGACTTGTTCAATGTTCAGATACCCAACCTCATCGGCCAAACATCCAGCAACCGAACTTAAACCGCCCGCTTATCCTCGTACCTTTTGCTCTGCTTTATTATGGTGTCTGCTTTATTATGGCTAGGGCTCCGTGTTTTCGGAGTTTATTTTTCATCAAATTCGGAGGGTGTTTTTCGGAGTTTATTTTTTGCCGAAGATTCGGAGTTTATCGGAGTTTATATTTTTTTATTCCCGATTCTCCGAAATTCGGAGTTTAATTTCGCTGTGTTTCCTATTAAAAATAAATAAATAAATAATAACCGAATGTAAACGTATGCCAGATAAAAAATAAAACGCGCTTGTATCAATTGAAATATCTTCAGTTGAATTTGGCGTTGGTGCCATTGCCATTGGCAATACTAATTTATCCACGACAAAAGTCACACACAAGTGGCGCTTCGATAAACGCCGATACCTTAAAATCAATAAACTCCCGGAGGTAGTCGCTAGGAAGCTCGTAGTCATCCCATCCTATTCCATCAATCTAGCCCGCGGCCGCGCGAGGTGGAGTGGTTAAGGAGGTAATAGAGAGTTTGAACTGCCCCTCTTCCCAATTTTATACAATCCCTATGGTCCATAGCTTTCACTGTTACTAAAACATACCCTTTCCTTTCTCTAAATCACAAATCGCATGGCCCAAACTGGAAACCAAAAGAGTGGCTTTTGTCGTGACCCGAATGTACAACGAACGACCTGTTGCCCTGAATCAACCTTGAAGAGACAAGCGGCAAGACCCCTTTTGACAACGGTCCGAGATTTGAAAGATAATTATGGTGGAATTTTCCCAGGACCATTGGCTCTGTGCTGATCAAACTGTAAAAAAAAAAAAGTATTCTTACTTTTTTTTTTTTGCCAGGGGGGGGGGGGGGGAGTGGCATTGACACATAAATATTCGGAGTTTATCGGATAAATCCGAATTGACCAAAATTTTACCGGCGGGTGTTTTTCGGAGTTTTTCGGATTTATCCGAAAAACTCGAAATTATGGCGTATGATTATTATGGTGTACGATTATCTGGGGCTCTGGGTTCCACAAACGGCTGATCTGTCATTTGTCATGATGTATATTCATTCATTCACAACCGCAGGAAGCCAAACTCAATTTAAGAAATGTCTGGAGCCTGGCCCTAGCCCCTAAATCCGAATCCTCCCAAGTCTTAAAATCTTCAAACCAGAGTTGTTGTTGTGTTGTGTTGTCTCACTTCGTGTTGTTCTCACTTACTCCGTCCTTGTCTAGCGGCGCATTTTGCCAAAATAAGTCATGTACCAACTGGCCCATCTGTCACTATTGATACAGAGTGCTCATCAAGCATCAAGGACCATTTCTTTAAATATTCTGACCTCGCTTATGGCCAGTCTTTGATCCTAGGATTATCTGCGGCTCTGGATTCCGCAGACGACAGCTGGCCTGTCATTTTTCAAAGCTCAAGAATTCAAAGACAGTTTAAGAAATGTCTGACGTCTAACGCCTAACCCTAAACCCGAATCCTCTTCCTTCCAAGTCTTAAAATCTTCAATCCAGGATACTCATCAAGCTTCAAGGATGATCGTTTTAAACATTTTGGCCGTGTCTATGGCCGGTCCTTAATCCTAAGATCATCTGGGGCTCTGTATTCAACAGATGTGGCGGCTAATTTGATTTGTCATAGTGTTTTGTCATTCGAGCACAACCTCAGCAAGCCAAAGACAATTAAGAGACATCTAATGTCTAACGCCTGACCTTAGCCCCTAATTTCCAGTCCTCTTCCAAGTCTTAAAATCATCACCATCAAGCTTCCAAGGAACATCCTTTTAAAGGGCACTGACACCCCAAAGGTCGTATTTTTTTTATTCTCTAAAACGACGCAAGTTGTAGTCATAAACACGCAAAAAAAAACCGCATCGCGAAAAAAATTTCTTCGCGCGGGCGCGCGCTTTTTTATTTTTGGCGTTTAAATCTCCCGCCGCTACCTCCTCCCTTCTTTTGATCGATGACGTCAAAAATCAGAAAATTTCGAAGCTTTGTAGGCGACATTTCTATAACATTTAATAACGGCAATCGTAAAACATGTTTTTTAACGCAATTGCGAACGCACTACGGCCCCTCTTTTTGAAATACCCAAAATCGGAGTTCGGTGAGATGTCCCTTCCTAGAATTGTGTCCTCCCTCAGAAAACTCGGCGGCGCTCGAGCAGATGGGCGAGTCGGCGAAGAAACCGGTTTTTTTCCCGCGCCAGCTCCCTTCTATCCCGCCAGCTCGCCTCCTCCTCGCATCGGGTCAGCGGAGGTCCGAGAAAAAGTCGAGTCGCAGGAGACCGCAAAAGTTGACTCACTGCACTGGCGGGGACCGCGCGGGAACTTCAAATTCGGCATTTGGAAATTGTTTTTTTTAATTCACAAATACTGAATTCCCAAGTTTCGAATTTTGAGGGTAATGTCCCGGCACCGTTTTCAATCGTTTCGGATAATAAAAAAATATGATTTTGAGGTGTCAGTGCCCTTTAAGCATCCTGACCTTTGTTTGCTTTTCATCGAGGGACCCTTGCGAGACGTATACAATCCCACGGTACCGTCTCTGACGTCTTCCCCAGACATCACGCGGTCTTCGAGGAGAGCGGTGTCACTTTCAGGGTTTAGCCCGGCCAAGAGGTCCTGCAGGCATAACACTGAACAGCGCGACCGAAAGCTTATGTCTTCGCCGATATAAGTTAGGCCTCTCTCGCTCCCCTGCCTTGGGGGGTTTTGAAACCCAACTCGAAGAAGGGCCGAACGCCAGCGATAAGAGGGGTCTCCCCGCCAAGTTTGACCTCAAAGCGGTTCCCACGTTCGGCTCATATAGTTCATCAAAACAAGATGGCCACGGCGCAGTAAACTTACACACGAGGGGGTGCGCAGCGTGGTTCGAGACGTTTTGCATCCTCCTCCGTCCGCGGTCGTAACATAGTTCCTGCTACTCGTCTGTGATCTTCTCCTCTTCCCTGTTCCCATCTGGCTATTTTTAGCGTTTCTGGTTTAGGCATTCATTTCGCTTCTGCTAAGTGACACCAGCACCGAGTTCCGAACCCGAAACAAAATAAAGTAAAGGCGCAGACGGGGCAAAAAGTAAAGCGGAGGCATAGTGTGACGTCAGAGCGTGGGACCGCGAGGAGCGCCTCCTTGTTCGTGGATTAAGTGTGTGTACAAAAAAGGCCAGGCCTCGAACTGTTCCCAAGGGATAACGGGGGTGTTGATAATGATGATGATGACGATTAAGTTTGGGGGTATGATCGAAGTTCCCGCGCTTTTTTCTTTGCGGCTTTCGGTATGTTGTGTTACTGACTGTGGGCCGTTTGTGACAAAGGATACTGTGGGAAAAGGGTTGAAGAGACGTTCGTGAGGGATACAGGCTTGCCACGTCTTCTGCTTCTTTTGGTTTGTCCATATGAACTTCTATATATGTGACAGTTGTTTTTGACTAGCTAGGGTTATATTTGTTGCGAGCAGCTCGACATGTGACGTGCCAGTGCGTACACCCGTTGTCACCTCAAGAACTTCGGTAAAAACGGTGGGCTCCATGTGATGCATTTAAGATGAGTCGTTTTCAAAACATTGACGTTCCAAAAAGCAAAACGAACATCGCTTTGAACAACGAAATCTTGTAACAACTACTTCGCGTTGTCTGTAAAGTAAGCTACAGTAAAAACGTAAGAAATCATGGTGTCAGGCGCGAAAACGTACACCAACTAGCCCAACTACAGGTTCTTCTACAAAAACGTGAGAGTGGGACGATTTTATTTTTATTTCTTTGCTGAGGAACTATATAATGACACGGAAGAGCAAAGGTAGCAGATAAAATGGCAGATCCTGGAGGCGTTGCGATTAATAGAAACTCCATGCAACAAGATCAGGACAAAACGAACATATCATGATAATGATATGTTCGTTCTGTTCCTGACCCTGCCCCTAGCCCCTGCCCCTGCCCCCCCCCCCTAATTTCAACTCCTGGGGAAACCCCTGTTTGCACGATCTATCTGAATGCTTTACTTGAACACAGCTCCGAGTTTATATTCGGAACAGTCCCTTCTACCGGAGCAACCCCCCCCCCCCCCCCCTCTGACGTTGCCGTCGTGACAGATGAACTACTCCTGTCCCGAGCAGAAGTTGACCTAAAATTCGGATACTGGATTAATCCATTAATCAATTTTCAGGGCTTGGGATGCGGATAATTAGTATCCCTGCTCTCTTTAACTGACCTTTCTCTTTTCCCTGCGTGTCCAGAAAGCTAATCTCAGAAGTCCCAAGCAAGGATATGAAATTCTCCGACTCGCCAAATAGCCAACCACCAGATTTTCCAGCCAACTACAACAGCAAGTAGCCAAAGTTGGCTATATTATAGCCCAGCCTGGCAACAACGCCTATGAGACGATGATCGAGATACATAGTTCCGGAAGCATTGAGGTTTACGTCATGACGTCACGTGCGCAGAACCTGCGCGAAGAGAGCGAACAAGTGCGTGGTACTCACCAAAATCGCTAGAGCAGTAGTGGTGCAATAACTCTCTGTCGCTGCATGGTCGGCATTCTGGAAAAGGAAACAAATGACGTTAGAAGGTACCTCTTCTTCATAAAAATTAGCAGACACTTTTTTTTGTTGCAATGTATGAGTCGCTCGGAAGTATACTGAAAATCTCCTTTTAACACCTAAGAAATCTCAAAACACCAGATAAGTTGGATTTTGATTCAGCTCCGGAGTACCTAAGAACGCGAGATCTTGAAAGCCTCCGGAAAGTATTTCAGCTGTAGACTAGTCTTCTAAACTAATCCGCAGAATAATTGAGATAACAACAGGTTTGATTTACAAAATTTACAACAGCAATAGGCTTGTAGTTGGCTAATTTTACCTCATTTAGACGTTCCGTCAAAACACGATCTTGAGCATAAAGTTTGCAGGTTCTGTTTTCGTCCCTAACTTTTTGTTAACATCAAAACTAATGCAAAAATTATCTTCCCTGAGTTAATAGGCCCTTTCATGTGTATTCCATTGCTATCATTAGCCTGGTGCTTTCTGAGCACCGACGGTACACCGCCAGTATTAATTTGACAAAATGTTCCGGCAATCTACGTACATTTATACGAGACACTTGAATTGACAATGTTTTTAGAGAATGTTATTGTACTAATTTTCACGTGCGTATTTTGTCATAGTAATTTGCTTCCTCGTCTCCATTCTGTGACTCAAAGAAGGAAACACACTTACTGACAATAGCTTCGTGTTTTGACGCTTGGTGCCGCGACGATTTACGCTTATGTATCCGCGCTATTGACAATTGTTCAATGTTTCGACGTTTGGTGTCGCGTCGATCGGTGCCCGCAAATTTGGGCTTCTGCTATTCCGCGACGTGGAGTGGACATTCCTTCGTTTGGCCCGGTGGAAACCACGAATAAGGAACACAAAAGTATATTTTTAATCGGGTTATAAAACAAGGAAGTTGGCCCCGACGCACGCTTTCTACGAGTGTCCGATGCGCGCGCCTTATTCGTATCGATACATGGATAGATTCCGGTTAGTAGGCGCGCGAGAGAGGGTTGACCCCATTTCGGGGCGACCCCTATCGGTGACCTCGGACACTGGTTGACCTCGCACGTTTCAAAACCGTCGCGCGCGCGGAGCAAGCGGCACGTATCTTCCGAAGCCTCGGAGCAGTGCACGAATCGGGACGGTCACGTCGACGGAGAACCAGTTTCGATTTAACGTTTTCTTTTCGCTTTTGTTGTTGTCTTCACTTTTTGTTTTTGGTTCTCGCTAGTGTTTTCACCAGAGCAGAGCTGTTGCTGTTAAAGCGCAAACGCGCCATTGCAAATCGCACATCTCGGAAGTGCGTCTGTACGAACGACCTCAAATTGGAATTAAACGCAGACGACACATAAAAATGCAACCCGTGGCGTCGTCTGGTTTCGAAGTAGCAGACGTGAGCGTCGTCTCTACGGCCTTTTTAAGCGTGAGCAATAAACACGCGTGACCTTTGATCTGGAGCGTGATACTCCACCAAAACAAGTTTACAGCATGTGATCGCACCGCAAAAATCGGCGGCTGAACGTGGCGAGTTGGAATTTTCGTCGAATGTGTTTCCTTGGAAATGGGAAATTCCTGCGAAAATCGTCAGCGAAAATAATCAATCGGTGCGCTCCGTCAACCTTGGCCCCAACTTTGCGTTTGACGAGTTTAGAGGCCCTGGACTAGACCAGGTCCAGGCGGATTTTTTTTTTTCAGTCGTGCACCAGTCACCTTAGCTGTGTTTGGAGATTTGTGTTTGTCCTTTGACCCCCATTGTCCCTCTTGTTCCCCTTCTCCAGGGATTATTATCGTTATTCTTGTCCAGGGGAGGGAGTGTACCCACGCGTACACCCCCTCCCCTGGCCTTGCCTCCCGCCGTCGCCATTTTCGGAGGGCCAATACCAACGTATTCAGCACCGACCTCTTTGCGCGTCTTTCGTCTTTTTTAGGCATTCTTGTTTGAGCATACGCTAGTATGGGGCATAAAAGGCAACCAAGATCAAGACAACGGCACGATGCCAATGTATTCAGACGGGCGGAAGCAAGTTGGGCTGCCTTTCATTTGTAGTTCGAAGACAACCCCGCAGACGGCGCTCGTTACTGGAAAAAAGTTCATTGCATTATCATCGCTCTATGGGTCTAGGATGATACGAACTGGTCGACCATTGGTGATTCTTTAATATATGCATAAGCAAATCGCACCATCCATACAAATTAGTTTTAACAATGGCGGAGGCTACACACGTGTGTATTCTATGTTATGTTATATTCAGGTGCGTTGTGTCGCACTTAGAATAGGCTAACCAGTCACATCCTCTACATAATAATACAGGAAAAACTCGTGTCTGCATTTCATATCAGTTATTCGTTGCTATTGTTGTTTTAATACTAAGCGTACAATTTAAAATTATTTTTTAAGTAACATTTTGAAAGAACTTTATCGCACAGCCCGCAAACTATGCCCAAAACTTTATTTTTGGGTCCTTAGAAAGACAGCATTGCCGCACTGTAGATGTATAGGGACCGATCGAGAAAATGAAACCCGCCGGGAAAGTAATCCGTTACTTTTTTAAAGTAATTTTGTAATTGCAACGTTACTTTTTTGCAGCAGTAATTTGTAATGCAATTTCTTTACAAATATTGGTAACAGATTAGTTTAATTCATCGTTACTTCTTAAAAATTAGAACATAATACAAAACAAACTGGAGCAATGAGTCTGCGAGCCCGCTCTACCAAAGCTCACAAACGAACGCTCGCGCCCATGCATTTTTTTCAGTACTGCATGAGACTATACCCCGTTCATGCACAAGCTGACAGTGCGTCAGACCTACAGGCACGAGATGGCAGCTTTGAGACGTTGCGCTGACGCTTGAAAGGCTCGTTTCAAAAGGCAGATTTCGTAGGTCGGTATTTTTCCTCCGAATCTCCTAGCGGGGGTATACGCTACTGTACCAATCATGCGCAACGCTAGCTTTGTCTGCAGAATTCTGGGGATCATTTCTGGTCGCAGCAAGCTAGCGCGGGATGACGGGTGTGGTTGCAGCTTTCGCTGCCTCGTCAGCTTAGAGGCGAACGGAGTGCACCTGCTTCGTCTCTTAAGATCATTTTGTTTTTACAAGGACTACCATAATGCGGGCGAAGTCGTAAAGTAGTGTTTCAGAACATTTTTATAAACATCACAATTGTTTAAATTGTTTTCTTGATAAGTGTACGGGAAAAGTAACGTGAAAGTAATATTTGTAACGTAACGAGTGAAGTAATCCGTTACCTTTCAACGAAAGTAATTTTTAACGGCAATCCATTACATTCGAGGCTCGGTAATTTGTAAAACGCGAAAGTTTAAGCACATGACGTCACCTGAATCAAAACATACAATAGGAAAGCAAAATTTCCCTATGAGCCGACGTAACCACCCAAGTCTCATATTGATCAAACCGAAAACAAATATCATCTTTCTTACTAACATTTTTTTTTTTTTAAATAAATGCTACATGCATTTACAGTTTGAAATTTCGGTTTGAGGAATTTAGATTGACGTCGGCCAATAGAGATTTATTTTTCTTTCTTATCTTTTGATCTATAGGTAACGTTATGCGCCCGCACTTTCGCATTTTAGCACCACTGCTAGAGGGTCACATCCTCACGGAGTTTCAGCCTTCTGCGACGATGCGTAGTCTATTTATACAAGCCGAAAAACCGGGTTTCATTTTCTCGATCTAATCCGGAAGTAGTGTGGCTATTCATTAATTTATTATGACGGGGATGGTTCGACGGCCTGCTACATGAGAAAAGATAGTGGTCGATCGCCTGGTGACGTCACGTCGCGGTGCGACTGGTATGCACCGCGCATGCGCACATCGCACCTTGACGGTTGCTCACCCTGTGTCTGCGCAGAATGCTTTATTTAATTCCAAGTGTCGATCTCTTGCAGGCAAACAAAACAACGTCGAGCAACGGGATACTGAGCAAGCAAAAAATTGTCCTCGAACCTCTGTTTCACAACAGTGACCGTTGATGAGACCGACTTTTCAAAATGAGTGTTGCGAGTCTCGGCGTGCGAAAACAAAAACGACCCTGAGATTATTACGCGCCTTCTGCAACAGAAGCCACAACGAGCGTCGATGCGATCGAGTCACCCCTGGCAATGTCATCGGTCGTGATAGTCCCATAACCGAACGCAGACGATGTCGTTCCCATCCGCGCCATTTTCACAGGCTGCTCGAGTTACGCATTACGCATTCCACCACCGCACAGTTCAAGAGGGCGCTGGCTGCCGGAATGATTTGAAGGGCACAGCGACGCGTCCTCTTGTTTTCGTTTGTTCATTTTCTTCTTTTTTTATGTCGCTTTAGTGCAATCCCGTGAGAGGGCGCCCTCTGGTGGGGGTCAAAGCGGAGTGGTGTCCGGTGTCAGTAGCGCATGCAAGCCGTCGTGGCGGCGGCAACGGGTCTAGCCGAAACATGTGCTGCGCATGTGCGTGAATCTGGGAGCAGACGCTGCTGCTCATCTATCCAGCCGTGCATCAAGTGCTCCGTAGCAGACGATGAAAACTTTTTTTTAAACGACACTTCGCCATGTTTGTTCGTGTTGGCTTGCTTTTGTTACTTTGAACAGTCAGTTACGTACTTGAGCTTTCAGGGTGGGGCTGGTCTCAAGGTCAATGGCAGCTCGTTCATGCATCTAGGATCTCGAGCAGACGGAACGGTATTTCTTTAACGCCATTTCTAATAGCTGCCCCTTGATTGTTTGCATCAGCGAAATAGCGCTAAAGAATTTACTTTTTTCTTGCGTAGGGGTATATAAAAAAATTATCTCGCGCCGGATGCAATAATATCACGTTACTTTATTCATGTACGTTCAACTCTGGCATGCAAAAGTGACCATGCTGCTCAATATATATTGCAACGCGTAATGTACGAACTCATTCGGATCACCCGAAATGATGAAATCATCGATCAATATATTTATTTGTTCTAATGCGAGATTGTGTGATTGTACAGCCAACAGACAGAATGCAATCAATCTATGCGAGCCAACAAACACACACACACACACACAAGCCGAAATGAAATTACCTATATCCTGCCGCTGTCAAAAAAAAAAAATAAAAAGTTAAGAATTTTTTTATTACAAAAGTTGCGAGGGCTACATGCCGCGCGCACGCGCAGTACTCTTTCAGAGGGGAAAAAATGGATCTTTCAACTTTTCAAAAGCCATTCTGATTCCTGGTTTGATCGCTTTACCTTTCCTAATAAAAGCACCGGATCACACTTTTTTTTTTCGTGTTAATCTTACTTTCTTTATTGAGCCTCTCAAGGAAATCGTGGGATCAGTAACAAAAATAAATAGGGAGACACGCTACAGACTGTTGACGTTTTCAAGATGGCCGCCAACCGCTTTGTGAAAATTCGCGCGCGAGCGCGCGCACGAGACGCCCAGGCCATCACAGCTCCAGAGGGAAATCGTCTGCTTTTCATCCTGCCATTTTTTATATATACATTTGTGCGCATTTCGCTTTTTCTATGCCGTGTCCTGGTTTATCTGAGTTGCCGCAAAAGAAACGAATTAAACCACAGGCGATCCAATACGCGAAAAAACGGCACCGTCGACGGGCGGAGCAACTTGTAAATGTCGTCACAAAAACCGGCTGGAAGCTAGCGCCCCCTCCCACCCGTCCGCAAACCGAAAACGAAACTAAACAAAAAAAAAAATTCTCCAAAGGTTGTTTTTTTTCGCAATAATATATATGTATAAAAAAGAAAGTTCGGGGGAGCACGACCCAAAGGGGGGCGTTTGAGGAACGGAGAGGAATGTTAAGTGAGGGTAAAGCGAGGCTGCGTGCAGGCTGTGCCTCTTTAGGAGAGGAGGAAATTTTGGGTGCGGGCCGGGCCTGAGCATTTTCCGAGGGCCAGGTTGTTCGTCTGCGGTGCGTGGTGGTTTCGGAAGAAGCCCCACTCGCTCTCTCTTGTACGTTGCTGCTCCTCGTACCAGACGACAGACTGTGTGCGCTTTCAGAGCAGACGATAGAGCACCCTGCCCGCAGCCAACCGCAGCAGACTAGCCGTACAGTGCTGCCATCTGTTGACAGCCACCCGCAGTGAGGTTGCCGAGTTCTTGTCTGGTCGACAAGAAAATGTAAATATAATCGTGTTTCTTGTTGGGAACACTAACGACGGGGAAATAACCTCAGACATGGGCATGTAGCCACCTTGCTTTTCATTTTCCTCCCCAATAAAAGCAGCAAAGACGGGTTCGTATGTAGGAAGACCACAAAAGCAGACACTCTTGACAGAAACGTCTTATATGCAGTGTATACTATAAAGTTGGTAATAGGAAGGCAGACGCAGTGAATCGCTTGATTAATTTCTTCCGGATAGAAATAACTAGCCCCAGTGTTCTATATTTTTTTTAAAGCAGTCTATTTTTTTTAATTTTAAGGCATTGAATCAGATGTTATGCTTCTCCGTCTGTATTGTATTACATAATTAAGATGGGTTAAACGACAGTACCTCAATTTAATGTCTTATTTAATGTCTTCCCCTGCAAGGTGATTCAGAGGGTCATAACTTGTTTCCATGCTTGAAAGTTGAATCAGTAAGAAAGTTCACCACCGTTGTGTTAAGCATTATATTAAGAAGAATCGTTCTCCCTAATATAATACGTTATTATAAAATCATAAGCCATTAAGGCACGACGTTCTGTTGTGATGCCGTAAACAAAACAAAACAAAAATGTTTACACAGCGCCAGTTTAGCCTGCCAGAGTATGGCGACATTGTTACACGCCTCAGAAAAGAAATTTAGCCAGGGCAGTACCACTTCTATTTTGAGGTCTTTAACGTGCATCACGCAGTACTGACACATGACCGCACACCGCCACGTTGCTCATCCAGATCAAAGCGGGCAGGGGTGAGGATT
Organism: Ixodes ricinus; assembly: GCA_037355805.1. Classification (NCBI taxonomy): domain Eukaryota; kingdom Metazoa; phylum Arthropoda; class Arachnida; order Ixodida; family Ixodidae; genus Ixodes; species Ixodes ricinus. The sequence goes on from JAZHYW010043374.1 coordinate 162,588, forward strand.
CAACCCGGGATCCCTGCACAGTAAACTCTTCATAGTGAAAGGCAAAAAACCATTATCGGTTCCGAGAATAAGAAGAAGAAAAAGAAAGAGGCACCGAAAGGTTTCCGCCAAGTGCAGGGTTGCCATTCAGCCAACAGACCGCATTCATAAAAGGCCGCCGATGTCGCCGAAGCTAACAAGCCACTCACGACCACTGCCTAGCGACAAATGGGACACAACACTCTGCAGCGTACGCGACAATAAATAGAAGAAAAAAAAACGCTTTCCCCATTACTTCTTTGTTCCCCAAAAGGGGAATCCATCTAAGGAGGGACGCAGCCCCCGCGCCCCATTATGGCGGCGGTTAGTTTCCTCCTGCTATCTTTCCCTGCTCGTTTTCCCACGTCGTCTGCTTTGGAGAAGTTCTTTTCTTTCCCCTCCCTCCTTTGGAAAGGAACCGCCAATTAGGCGGAAAATAGTTGTCCATATTGAGCTATTTTTTTTTCTCTCCCACCAGAATAGGTTGTTGGTCGGGGTTCGTTGCCATGTTGCTTTGGGGCGGACGGGGGAAGGGAGGGAGACATGATGCATATCCGTATCTGCGATCTTTTTTTATTATTATTGTTATTATTTTTTTTTTTTGAGCAGAACGCGATCATTAGTTTGCATTGGGGATGCTCTCGTTTCCGTGAGCATGGTGTTGTTTTTGTTTTGTTTTTGACCAGAAGACACGTGCCGAAAGATAAAAATCGCTCGCAAACGTTTTTTTTTAAATATATTTATTGTTGTCGTCTGAGACAGACAAGTCATGGCCCCTCGGGAAATCGAGGGGCCGTGGACAAGCAAACTAACCTGACCACATGAGCTAAGACTCGTTTCCTTGTCAGTGTGCATGTGATTTGTCTTTCATCTTCAAATCAATCATGTGCACCTATGCTAAAACTAAAACGTCCCGTACTAAAAACAGAAAAAAAAAACTGTTGTTGTTTGACGAGTTTTACGAGTGACCACCATGAGTTAGTTTTATTTCACGGGATGCTGTTCTGTGTACGGGTTTGCGTTTGAACAGGACAATATTTAACGCAACCTCCCTGTCGAACGGGATTTGTTTGTTGCAAAATCGGAAAATATAAACTTCAAAGCAGGCGCACAGCGTATTCTAGTCACGTTTCACCTTTAACACCATTTGAGAGTGCTCAGATTTCTTAAGGCATCAAAATATTCGGCGCTCCCCATCAATCTTGCGGCGTCCCAAAGTTGGCCGTCCCAGCTTGCGAACTTTAACCGAACGGAAGTGAGGCGAAGCCTTCAGTCATCAAAAAAACAACCACAAAAATGGCTGACAGCATGACGTCATCGTCATACACCCTCCAAAGCGACCCGCTGCGTGCGTCATCGCAAACCACCAGGGTTGACGTCACCCTCCCAAGATGGCGTAGAAGCGCAAAAGGAAGGGATACGGATGCGTGGACACTGGGTCACGTGCAAGACACGTGCTCGTCTTTGTGCCCGGACGGAACGCTTTGTTGTCGCTACTCCCCCATACGCGGCGTCGGGTTTAGAACCGGAGGGATTTTCTATGAAGCCGTCTGTCTCCCCTACCGCCCGTAGTCCTCTGAACCGTCGACAGGTCGACGATCACACAGAGCGTCACTGCCCTGCTCTTCTAGCTTTTGTCAATAGAGGGACTCGTGGGACCCACCGGGAAAGGTCGACGGTCTCGCCTAATCCCGATTACAAACGAGACCGACCACGTGACTCTGAATTGGTTTCTACTCTTGTTTGTTTCCCGTCTTCGCTCTTTCTTTTTTCGTTTGTGTGAATCTGGCACTATACGCCCGCTAGGGACACGTGCACCGGCACACGATCCTAGGCATGATTCCGCATGCATATGGGCTTTGCAGCAGATGCATGCATACATGCATGCATGCGTGCGTGCAAATACGAAATAGAAGTAATAAATTGTTGGCAGTGTGCGGAAGCATCAATACTGTGGGACAGGGGAACCAGAACGGCAGAGAGACATTGTAGTTAGGCACGTCAATGAGTGTACGTCCGTGTTCGTAATGTCCGTCCGTCCAGTCTTCTTTAATCTTGTACGTTGAGAACAATTAGGAATGCGCCCAGTTAACCTTTAAAGGGAAACTGAAGCGGTTTTGTATTTGAGTAAAAACACTTAAATCGTCTTTGGCCTTCAGGATCGCGAATGTCGAGACTATTTTTCAATTTCGTGCACGCGCAGGATGCAGCAAATCATTTTCAAAGTGCCGCTGAAGCCCCTCCTTCCCGGAGCGTGACGTGGCATAAAAGAAGCTTTCGGAATTTCCGCTCTCGCGCATCTTCAGCGCCAAGCTTGCACGTGCACTCTGGCTACTTTCAAGGCCAGAAAAAGACGCTACGACTGGTGTCAGTGCGGGGAATATACCTGGCAAGTTGCAATTGCACGCGCTGTCCACACGAGCGGCACGCGCTTGAGGCCGAAATATCATTTTATGACGTAACGACTGGTCGTAGGCTTTTCGCGTTTTCTCGCGTTTAGTCACATCTTTGGGGAAAAAACGAACGTGATATTCAGATTCACGGGATGAAAATACTCTTAGAATTCACCTCTAACTCGTTCTTTTTTTTTTTTTTCAGAACCTCTTCAGTTTCTTTAGAGAGGTCATGAAACGATATCGGGTTGGAATGTTCATGACTACAGAGGCGTACTGCTACCGTCACTTATTAGAAGCAAGCTTCTTTGTCGCTGTGAGATTGCGAGGATAAAGAGGGACTATTTCTTTCAGTCTTGCCGTCGCAAAGCTTGATGACGTAATTGTGGGATCGAAACCTCACTCGCCTCACGACAGTCGAGCACGGCTCATGGATTGGACACGAGAACTGCGTGAGCGCTTGACTTGGGCTCGTGCAACTATACTTCGTTTCAGTTTGGGTCCAGACGCAGCCGACGCTACAAGCGCGAGCTCCGGGCTTCCAGCGTCCCTGCCAAGCACGCGCGCTCGTGCAGTACAGGCACTGTTCAGGGCCACACGCTCGTGCTTGTAGCATCGGCTGCGTCTCGACTCGCCGGAAACGGAAGTATATCAATCGTCTCGACGGACACTCGGGTAGCAGCTCGTGTCTATACCACTGCGGTGATGAGAATAGCCAAGCTCTAACAATGCCTGGAGCTCAGACGCTTTACACACGCGCCAGAATACAGCCGCCATGGCTGACCTTCTCTTGTTTTACCGAGATACCGAGCCACTGAAATGTGGTATGGACGAGCTTCCGACAAAGCGCCAATGCTGGGGAGATATACAGAATAATATCTAAGATGGCAATAACCTGACCTGCTATGGTAATAATGAAGTGAAGTGAACAGAATAATGGGAAACAAAAACTGAAGGTCAGTTATGGCGGCGCCCATGCACAGCTGCTGCAAAGCGTCTATACTTTGCCGACCCCCAGCGCGTGGCTACGACTAACGTTGGAGGCATGGATAGATATGCGCCATGCCACGTGGCCGCTTGTTCTGGCTCCGAGTTGAGGGGATGAAACGATGCTCATATTTCTCAAATTTATTTGCGAACTGCCATTGTTTAGAAAGAAAAACCGAGGCAAGTTCATTCGGTTACAGACGTTAGGGAGTGATTCCGATTTAAGGAAAAAAGAGAAAATCGTTTCATGGCCCCTTTAAGCAAACATTTAGCAACACCCGGCAGGATGGAAGTGCGATATTCAGCTGCCCCTATCTATAATATGTTAAAAAAAAAGAAGGTCGTTGGTCAGCAGACGCGTGCACGCAAAAGGGAGAAGGACCTGCTAAGGGCGTATCCCTGGTAAAACCACAGCACGGCCGTCCACGAAATACGGCCTGCAGGTCAACGCACAAAAGAAACGAGAAAAGAAGGCAAGATGCCCACGAGGGCCAGGTCAAAGACAAACCCATCCAAGTTCGCCAAAGGCCAGGATCCCCCAAAGTGTGTACCTGCGCACTCTACATCAGCCAGCGAGCCAGTTCGAAGAGGGGGAGTAGAGAGCGAGAGAATGAGAAAGAAAGGGAGAGAGAGACCGCGTTTCTCTCTTTCCTTGGAAACAAATCAAACATGGCAATAAGGGTCATCAATGTGCAAGCGGACGCGAGTCGGCAATGGTAAGGAGTATACCACGCTGGGGCAGGCAGGCAGGCAGGCCGAGATTAAGTGGAGAGAGCATAAATGTCCAGCGAAGGCGAGAGAGCTTTAAACGTTCCGGGGAAGGGGAGGGTACGGCCAAAAACCCGCGGAAGGCGAGGGGAGAAGGCAGACCTGGAGTAACGGTCGAAAAAACAGGTTCTACGAGGCTGTGTGGCTGCCTCCTCCTACCTATGTACCTGTTCCCCGGGTAGAAGTTACACACGGAGAAACGTTTCCCGGACTTATTACGCATCACCTTCCGGCTAATGTCAACCATTTGGGGTCTGTTATAACCGGATTCCTTCGGATACAATAGAGCGACCTGTCTTCTGTCAGCGAGTAAGACAAATCGGTGATCTTCGGGCGGTGGATGGATACTAAGTGGCTTGCGGATTGCACGCGACGTCCCTCACTCTCGGAGGCTGATGGTACGGGAGACGGCATGGCCATCTCTGGAACGATATGAATCCACTCGCCCCGCAGCTTAAAGGGAGACTCAAGCGGTTTTTGGGGAAAGCTACTTTTTGGTGCGATGGCGTTAAGGAAGTGTCAGTGAATGAGTATCTTCAGTTTTAAAAGGCAGAACCGCCTATTAATCACGCAGGAATAAAATACGTGCGGACTCTTTCCTGTACTTGCGAGGACCAATGAAATTATCGTATGTTTGAAAATTTTGGCGGCCTTTGTAAAGTTTCGCTAAAGAAACAATTTTCAGTTTATTTAAATATGTTGTGCATGATAATTTCACAAGACGTAAAATAGTTCTAGTTTAGAATACGCGATACTGCAATTATCGTTTCACAAACAAGGGACTATGTTTTCTCCTTGCCGTCCTCCGCGGGGGTGAATTTCCCGTTCCCCGGGATGCGCGGAAGCGCACGTATCTGCGCGCACATGGCGTCGGTGTTGATCATCGACGTGTTCGGCGTGGTGAAAGCTCATCGTTCCGCGTAAAAGCGCTATCCTTGACTGTGAATTTTCGTCGTGTGTCGTTATGATAACCCAGCACGTACTAGAAGGGAAGACCCACCTACTCGTGCGGCGATGCCGTGGCGGCACTCTCAAGACAGCAGAAACGCCCGTGCCGTCGTGTTTGTTTACTTCGACTACAGTGGTGCTTTCTAAGCATTTGTGTCCTCGAACATCGCCCGGATTTCTTATTTGGCGCATTTCATGCGTGTGCTCAAGTTCAAGGTATTACTGGCGCGTACCGTATAAAGGACGCGAAGTTTCACGCGTTTTCATCACCGGAGAAAAGTTATTAGTGTTAGCAATCCTGAAGCTCGCAACGTCTATCTGATCACGAAATCATATTTCTACGTTGCTATATCGCTGCTAAGATTACATTGTCTTTTATAATCGTAGAAAATGCGTGTGGCGATATTTGTACTATTGCAATGTCGTGTATAGAGTCGTGATCGTCCAAGACGGCGTACGGCATCTTTTTATTTTCTTTTTTTCATCCACTGTACCCTGCAAGCCTATCAAGAAAAATCAATAATAAAGCTTTAGGCTATAGAAAACTGTCTGTCTCTATTCTGTTACGGCATGGAGTAGCAGTGCGTCCCCTTTTAGAGGGGCCGCTGAAACAGCTGACGGCGACCCGCTGTGCTTGTAATAATTTCAGGTGTGTACGCGCGGCGCAGAGCTGTCGTTCCGGTCGCTCCGGTTGCAACGGACGCAGTCGTAGGTACGCGCTCGTTGCACATGTCTGAACCAGCCTTCCCCCGTCCTCCCGAGGCGAAAGTCAACGTGGCGACATCGTTTGACATCACGTAACAGAGGTAACGCTGCGATGTCAAACGTTGGTTTGGTTACGACTTGCCCCAACCGCAAATCGAAGAACGCCCGAAAAGGTCTGCGTTTCATCGTCCTCGGAACCCGAACAGGACTCCGAAGCGCTGCTATCGTCCACATCGCACGTCGGAGTGGCGTCATAGGAAATCATCCCCAGGTCGGCTGTCCGCCGAAGAATTTCAACCTCCAACGGCATCAGGTCCTCGAGCGTAGAGAACGCCGCCATGATCGAAGCTCGAATGACAAAGAGGTTCGGCCGATGCGGCTACCTCGGGATCACTGCGCGACGGAACGTCGTCCAACGCCATTGGCCCGAGATACTTTTGATAAGCGTGCGAGGACCAATGAGAGTGGTTTCGTTTTCGGATGGATCCGAGGTTTGGCGGCCTTCAATTACATTTTATTAAAGAAATAATCACCGTATGACTATACTATTTGGTTTTTAGGGATACTTGGGGCGTCTAAATTCAGCTGTCATCATCAAAACACGAGGCTCAAAACCGCCCGAGGTGTCCCGCTAAAGCGCCCAGAGAACAGCTACAGACACAATAAGCGGCTGCTTTTTCTGTCGGCTAATCTAAGATGGCCCCTCTGACTGTAGGAAAGGGCCGATGTCCAAGCTGTCCGGGATAGGCCGTGGTTGCCAGCACGTGCGCACATGTAAACATCTAGAAAGATAAGAAGAGGAAGAGAGGATACGATTGGCCGGCCGCACGCCGTTTTGACCCCTGATCTCACCCGCTCTTCTCCCCGAGATTATGCGTCGACCGCTCGCGCGGGTCGGCAAGACCACCCCCGCTTTTTGAAGGCCCTCTTTGAAGGCAAACCCTGCCCGTGGAATGACCTGTAAGACCGGACTTGTTGTGGATTCTTTCTATTTCGCTCTTATTTTGTTCTTCTTGGAGAAGAGCCTCCGTCATCATGCGCAATGGCTGGGTGCTGCAAAGGGCTTTGACGGCCAACTTCTTTTATTTGATTGCCTTTTGCTTCTTGCGTCAGAGTTTAATATAAATCCTGGCGCAAGTCGCTGCCGCCAAAGTGGATGTCATGGGCGCGCCGAGCGGGCGGTTTCTGAAACTGCAGCTCCTCCGCTGCGCAGACGCTACGAACCTGTGCGTTTGTGTACCAAAGTCAGCTTGTAGGATGTCCTCATAGGACGGTGCATTATTTGTTTTCTTTGTCATGGTGCAATAAGAATAGCTCGTGCTTCGTTAATGCCCGCTTATGAAGTTATTATCGGAAGGGTACAATAAGAGCAGTGAAACTACAGCTTGTTTTCTTATCTACTCGATGAAGACTTCTAAAAGCAGACAAATGAAGCTGAAAAAAAGATAAAAGCTATTTCCTTGCTTAAGTGCTCATGCGAACAAAAAAATATAAAGTTACACGTTAGAAGTCTCAGACAGCACGTGCCTTTTTTTGGAGGTATGCCGACATTGTTACATGCTGTAGATGATGAATGTAGCCAGTACAGTAATAAGACTGTTTACCTTGGGCCCTTAACGTGCATAACGCAGTAATGTGGTGATACACGACCGCATGCCGCCCTCATCCAGATCAAAACGGGCAGAGTGAAAACCCCTGGCTTCTGCAGCGCGAGCTTTCGCTCCACTTTGCTCCGAGGCTGCGCTTGCACACAGGTAATAGAACCTTTCCGGAATTCAGTGCCATCTTGTGGCTCAAGCGGCAGTTAAACTTTTGCCCTACTAATGGCGGCAATGAACCTGTAGTCTGCAGTATTTCATCCGGCACCGTCACTTTCCGGAAGTCACCGGCAAACGAGAATGTGCTCTTCGCCGTGCGAGATTTTTCTTTATCTCTTTCAGTGTCGATGGCCACAAGGATGCAACCAGCCAGAACGAAGAGTAAACACAGATATATGTCTTGATAAAGTCCTATACATGAAAGGCAATTTGAGCCGACTATGTGCTACTACCAAATTGACTGGGCCCGAGTCAGAAATGAATCCTTACGCAGTTCTTGCATTCAACGCAAGAGCAAAAGGCGCTATAAAAATGGAGGGGAAATTAATAGAATTTAATGCAAAAGCGCTATTAGAAAGGGGAGTGAAAAATAGTAAGTTACGAGTAATTCGAGTACTTCCAGAACTAATCAGATTACTCCTGTGACTTACTTCCCAAGTAATATATTTACAAAATTAGTCCAAAAAGTAATATACAAGTAATTCTGATTACTTGTGATGAGTACCGTATACAAGTCTGCGGTCCACCTCCATCACGCGAGAGTTCCGCAGCTGACCTAATCTACACTCAGTGCCAGGTGAAGAGTTCCCCAACTGACCTAATCCACAGTCAGTGCCAGGTCCAGAGTATAGTGAGGCCTCCTCTCACCCTCTTTCCACTTTACTCTTAACGTGTCATTGACTATGGTAACGTCGGTGTACATGGCTTGCAAATAATGCGGGTACTATAGCAACACCCGGCTTAGGATGGAAGGCCATTGTGGTTCGATCTTGCTCCTGGGCCTGTAACTTCTGCAGCATGAAATTCGCAATCGATCAAACTTTTTTTTTTCTTCTTCTTTTTTGGCAGCGAACAAGATGGGCGAGCCACCAGCATGCTGCGATGACCACACGTGCGAAGCCGCGCATGCGCGATTGCCCAGCAACGTTTCTAGATATTGGCGACGTGCGCGGTCAGAAAGCGTCGCTGCGGTCGGTCTTCCACACGGTTGCCCGAGATGCTGACTATGACGTCAGCAGAGGATTTTCTCATCGACGGAGGTAAAAGTAATAGGAATAACTTCAATTTTGACGGTGTCGGCAGTGTTGGTTTGAGAGCGCACCAATGAGCTTCCGCCATGCTCATTACAAACACCATCGAACTTGTTGTTCGTATGTAGTGACGTCCTGCATGACGTGCACCGCCGTTTCGCCCGTTGGTTGTCCCAGCGTGATAAAAGTTGCAAGCTTTTGTGCATCACCAATTTGAGGGGGTGGCGTGAATCTTCCGAGTGCTCGCCTCAGCACCCGCCAGACTGCTCATAATAACAAAATGGTGGACGAAATCAGGCGATGCGGTGAAAACGCCCTATATCAGTTGACAGAGCTCCACGGAGGAGCGGCGTTAAACGAAAACGCGCTGTACTGCCTGCACGCGAGCAGATACGGGCGGATATAAAGTAATCCCTTACAAAAAATTGAACTGGGCTCAATTGAAAGTGTTGGGGGCTCCTTACCTAATAGACCGCATTCAGTCTCAGTTGAAGTTCAGGTTGAATTTTCTAATGAGTCCCTATTGAACCGTCCCCAGGATATTGGCTACTGAGGCGCAATTGAATTTTAGCAATTGCATTTTCAATTGAATTTTGGCAATAGTGTTTTAATAGAACTTTTCTGCTATTGAGGTTTCAATAAAAATGTTGCAATTGAGCTTTCAGGTGAGATTTTTTGCAACGTGTTTCAATAGGAATTACATATAACGCTGCGTTTTAAAAAAATTGCAACTCCGTTAAGCATTTTTTTGTTATCAACTTCCGCTAAAGCATGCAGCTTTATGAAGGAAACCAGCGCACAGGAGGGGAAACGAACAGAAACATTCATAACGAAACACTCACAACCCACCAGTCTTGTACTCCCCTTGACTGCCCCACCGCCTTATATGCCCTACATTAGAAAGGCATTCATTTGGCCGGTGACCACCTCCAGCATTTATTAAGGTTCCCAGTTTGCTATTTCCTCCTTGGAAGTCTCATAAATGATAAACAATGTTTCGAAGTCATTAGACTCTATCCCTTAATAGAAAAACATTGGTACAAGCAATAATCGTCTGGTGCAGTAATCCACAACGACCAAAAAACAACAAACTCAATTGCATTCCTAATGAGTAAATTTACTAGAATTGCTATTGAGTTTCTTATGACCAAAGCTCAATTGCATTCGTAATGAGTAAATTCAATAGGATCGATATTGAGTTTCTGTATGACCAAACTCAATTGCATTCCTAATGAGTAAATTTATAGAAACGGTATTGAGTTTCTTGCAGACCAAACTCAATTGCCTTCTTAATGAGTAAATTCAATTGAATCGATGTTGGAGTTCTTATGACCAAACTCAATTGCATTCCTAATGAGTAAATTCAATAGAATCGATATTGACTTTCTTATGATAAAACTCTACTGCATCCCTAATGGAGTAAATTCAAATTTAGAATTTTATATTGAGTTTCTTAATGATCCAACTCAATTGCATTCCTAGTGAGTAAAGTCAAATAGAATCGATATTGAGTTTCTTATGATCAGCCTCAATTGCATTCCTAACGAGTAAGTTCAATAGAATCAAAATTGAGTTTCTAATGATGAAACTCATTAGACATTGAGTTTATATTGAGTTTCAATTGACTTCTAGGAACACAATAGAAAGTCAGTTGAAGCTCATAGATCACATTTTTGCAAGGGATACCCCTGTCAGGCGGCTAAAAAGGAGAAGGAGTTCGTTAAAGCGTCATTTTCGAGAAGGGAGCTCGCTAGAGTCGTGTAGTACAAAGGAAGTATACTCTCGACAGTACACATGCGCTAACGGCATTGGAGGCGAGCTGGCGCATCGTTTCGTCTCCCTGGACTTAGTAGCTGGCGGTACTGCACCAATGAAAAGCTTTCGTTGATCATTACAATCCTGCGTCAGAGACGATCTGTGTCTTCTCTTCTCCTTGCGCGCCTCGGGCTATTCAACAACACGCCAGCGCGCTCACTCCTCTTTCGGGTTGTTGCTGGTATAAAGCATTAAACTCGGATATAAATAATTTTCAGATTTTAACTATGGGAAGATACTTGTTTTCAATGATTTCTAGGTTTTAGTAAGCAGGCAACAATTCAGTGCACTGTAAATTTAGCATACCGTCGTGGTTGCCACTGTCTGGCTATTATATGACACAAAACTTCTTGCGAATGTTTGCTTTCCTTATTATTTAATTATTTGCGTTTCAAAGATTGTTCGTAAAATAATCATTAACTTGTAGTGTTTTAAACGACTATACCATTTTAGAATAATATTTTCGTTTCGGTTTTAACTCCGTGTCGCCAGCCCTAAAGGAATCAATATCGGTGGTAAATAGCATTTTGCCAGCCGTGTGACAGCAGCTCCTTTAGCAGAATATCCTTTAGCGGAAAGGATAGTAATAAAAAGGAGCTTTAGGGCGTGCGTCTGACAAGGGGTATAAAACCCCTTGATAAAGGCGTTTTTTTGTTTTTTTTACAAGTACCGCCAACATTGTTGTGGAAACGCGCAAGACACGTGCCACGAGTGGGTGCTCCACCGCCATTTTGCTTCCAAGGGCCGCCCGAGACACGTCCAACGTGCACTAGCTGGCGCATTTGACGCTACTTGCAAGACAAACGCAAACACACCGAGGGAACACTGTAACGAGGGGCTTTATAGGGATAGAGGGATAGATGTAGCGTGTGACACCGAGCGCACGCGCCACGAAAATGAAGCTAGGCGTTCCAGGAAGCTTGTCAACTGACTTTGATGACACTGTACTTTGATCTAGTAACGTGGATTGCAGGCAGGGCATATCTGGCCACCGCCATGTTTCATCATGCATAAGGCGGCAAACCAGGACATTGAAACCTTAGCACTATGTCCCGAGTTGCGGGTACGCGTCCCATGTAAGGTCACTCATGTGCAAAAGCGAAATGTTTTGCAGCCTTACTTACTTCCTTCATTATCGGAGATTTATTTTTTAGATACCACACTTGCCATGTGCGAACACGTGCCCCAAGGCCTCAATAGCCCTATAGCTGCGGCTAGGGTGTCTTATTGTGCGCTTTGCTTAGGGTGGAGACATCTGGCCATTTTGTCCCACGCTTATTTTCTTTTTCGTTCAGAAGCGCTTGAAAGAGCGTGTCCCTGCACGTGTTTGTGGCGCTGACTGTGCTATGGCGACCCTTTGTTTTCGTCGATTTCTTTGTATTTTACCCGTGAGCGCGTGCTGTCGACATCCGGTACTACAAAGGGTGGCATCACCCATAACAAAAGGACATTGAGGCATTCTATACTTCGGCGTCTGATATGTGATATTTGTGAGTGGAAGATCTTGTGTCTCAAAGTCGACATTCAGAAATGTGCAGAGAGCATCTTCGATCTTTTGTCGTCACTTGGGGAACGGAACTCATCCTTTCACCGAACATGTTAAGCGCTCTCCAACTCTGACCTCACCGGCATGAATACTAAAATCCTGGTGGACAGAAAAGCTGCAACGTCACTGAACATGTAGTGAGCATGTGGGTCGTCCAGCCCTCACACATGGTAAGCACGGCTTGCATGTGACGTCAAGATACGCCACCGCACAAACGCTTGCAGTGCTGAAAACGGCACGGGCGCGTGTTGACCTTGGAAAGTGCCTTCTTTGCGCGATTTCTTGCAGAAACAAAGCCTTCTGCTGAGCTAGCCCACGCGCCTGTGGCTTTGTCTGCACTGTAGACGTTCACAGCAAGGTGGAGTACAATGCCCTCGACTATACTTCGTTTCACCTTCCGTCCAGACGCAGCGGATGCTACGAGGGAAGGGGACCAATCAAGCAGCGTCAAAAGTGCAAATCACTAGGTCTTGTTCTGTTTATGATTGGTTCAGCGATGAAAAACACAGACAGAAACATTACGAACACCATGATGTTGCTTTTTGACGCTGTCTGATTCGTCATATAATCTCGTAGCATCGGCTGCGTTTGGACGGAAGGTGAAACGAAGCATAAAACGATGGTATACGGGGAAACAAAGTCAGCGACCACAGTCTTCGTAAAGCTCAAGACTAGAAGATCCGCCTTCAGTGCGAGCTTTCTGCCCTTACTAACACAAGTGTGGACGCGCAGGCACGCGCAAGCAAAGCACTGCGGAAGGCAACAAGCTCGCGTTGAAGGCGGAGCTTCTAGTCTCAGTTTAGGGGTGAACGAGCATAGCTGAGTCGCCAACGCGCGTGGGCGCGCATGACTTTCATTTTCTTTCTTGCACCATCACGCATTATATATATATATATATATATATATATATATATATATATATATATATATATATATATATATATATATATATATAAAACCTAAGCCGCCGGGTTTTCTTTATACTGCTATTGAATCGTTCAAACCCTAAGCCTCTGACAGCAACGTATGTCTCGTTCAAGCAGGGATCAGCAACTCCTTTCTCGAGAAGACGAATCTTCCACCCAACAAGCGGCAAAAGTTCAACTGCGCCTGCAGCTGGATGTTCTGTTCCGCTCGGCCGGTGTGTCCAAAGAAATGAACGCGGTCTTCCTCGCTTTTCACGGTGAACGCACACCCGCCCGTGTTCACCAAAAAGCTTAACCCCCTCCCTCCCTCCCAATCCCCGAACTTGCATCTCGCGCACACAGAAAACGATCGTAACCAACCAACAAAAAAAAGGCGAAGCGAGGAACCACATGAAACTGCCTGGCCACCCCTCCGCCCTCGAGGAACCGGTCTCTAGCCCTCTAAACCTTCCAGCAAACAAAAATAAAGCTCGCGAAACTAAAACGCGTACCACCACCACCGCCGCCGCCACTTCTTGAGCTGGATGGACGGTAGAAAGGAGGCGAGCCTGACAGACCGAACGCACATAACACCACACCGCAGCGAGAACGAACGAGCGAGCAACACCGCGCCCGCCCGCTTCCCGCCAAAAAAGAAAACCGACCAAGGAAAAATATCCTCCCTTCAACCTCACTTCTTCCCCTCCTCTTTCGCCGACGGTGCCCCCGCTGTGAAAATAAAATCGCAGAGTACGCCCCAGAGTGCCCCCCCGCCCGCCTGCGCGCCCTTCGGCAACCCCGCCAAAACGGGCGTAGTCGTGCTAAGCCTAAAGCTTGGGGGCCGAGTTGTTAGGCCTAACGTGGCGTCGCCCGTGTCAGATCCTCCTCTCTCTCTCTCCCCTCTGCGGCGGTTCCTTCGTCTGCTAGTCGAGCGGGAGAGAATAGAAGTAAATTGCCGTATTCGAGAGATTGAGGGAGAAAAGAATATATAAAGGACCAAAAAATTCTACTTGAAAAAAAAAAAAAAACTAACATTGAAAAAAACACAAAAAAAACAAGCGAAGTGAGATAAGAGGAGGCGAAAGGTGCCGTGAGGCGCGCGAGCGAGTACGCGTGTGTGTTCGTGTGCGAGCTCGTGCGGGTGGACGAACGAGTTGTTGTTACATCGCTGCTAATTTCTTGCGTTTTTTTTTGGTCTGGAGTTTTACTTTATTCGCCTTCGAAGGTCTTGAGTCGAACCCCAACATATACTGACGCACCTTGGATGCGCAGGTCAGAAAGGTACAGCTCCTCCACTGAAAACGTTGAATTCGGTGACATCTACTGAGAGCCGCAGTATCACTGCTCAAATATACATCACACAAGAGGCACGGCGTTCCCTGCGGACGTGCTGACAAAATGTTCGATGCACGTCTGCTTGATACACTCGCATGCTTTCAATGCAAGTCGTCTATTGCGAGACAATATTTGATTTCATAGAGACCGACGTTCACTCTGGTGAATATTCATCAAATCAAGCAGACTGGCATTGTGAGGCACCGCCATCGTAAATCACTTTATTCTCAGTCACAATGGCAAAGAAGCAGAAAAGAGGGGATTGGCAGCAAGAAAGGAAACAATATTGTCTATCTTGCTGACGATGGTTTTTTGTTTTTGTTTGTTTTCTTACTCAAATAAATGTCACGGGTCATTCCTTGGTAATGTCATTCCTTGGTTTGGCGAATATTGCACCTATAGGCGGCCGGACGTCGGCTCAGAGTAATTTTGTTTTTCTGTTTTATCTACTGAACCATGGTAAAAGTTACGTCCTCAAAATTTTGCATTTTACCACTTCCGCTAGCGTCACATTCTCGCGGAAATTATGCTTTCTGAGATGCGTGGTTTTTTTTTTACGGGGGCCGAAAGACAGGGTTTCGTTTTCTCGATCAAACCCCGTTGTGTAGCTTGATATCGCTGCATTCCTATTTTGTTTCCGAACACGAACCTTGCAAACTACCATGTCGCTTACGTTGCGACCCTTGCAAGAAACCAGCCCTCGTGTGTGTGCTGCGTAACGGGAGGTAAGAACCGCTCACCGGCCATGTCATCTTCGAGGTCCCGCGCCGAAGTGACCGGCGTCAGGTGGTACCAGAGATGGAGGGTGTCCCGACGCAGCAGATGATTGCCCTCGGGGTGGCCTCGAGGAACAGCGCCGCCTGTCCCTTGTAAGACGTGAAGCACCGTAGCACTTGATCTTGGCCGTCTGCCGAGGGACCCTGCATCGCAGACGACCGCGCATTGTTGAGCAGACGACGACGACTTCCGGTGGGTGCATGGAAGCTCCCGAAAAGGACCCCAGAGCTATACATGACTTGCACATACGTCACATCAGCTGCCATGGGACGCCTCAAATATGGCGTCCCGTGAAAACTCCTAATACGTTTAGATAAACCAATTAATTTTTCTCGGCAAGCCATGTATACTTGGTACGGTCCGGTGACGTCACGCGTAAGCCATGTATACAACAAGAACAAAAATGTGTATCGCCATTTCCTCACCCCTTTCCCCCCTTTTCCATCAAGATTAACTAATTTGAGTTGGCTAGTTAACGGACTCAAGTCCTTGATAAAATAGGGCGACTACTGCGAGGTCCAATGGCCACCTTATATGTGCTTGGCTTATGACCGTCTGAGTTACGACCGCTTACTACGACGAAATAACACACTAGCGTCATCTATCGAGTAACCCTGAATCCTTCCGATCAGCGTATATCTGACGTATCCTCCTTTCACTGTGTGCTTGAAATAATCATCACAGTGTTATAAGCGATCATTCTTTGTAGATAGAGCGCATATTTTATCTCATAGATATTGCAAAACCTTTAGTTATACGCAGAATCTGAAGGACTACCTAACGAGATCGCGCTCCGGTGTGTGCTTCTGTTGTTGACGTGCAGCCGGTGTGTGCTTTTAACTGCAGCGGAGCCATCAACATTGTCTAAAGGAGTTTCTGTCACCTTCATATACCAACTACAAAAACCTTCCGCAAAGTTCGAAGAAGTAAACAATGTTTTGGTGTTGCTCACCTTGTATATTGGGATAAGCCTACGATGTCCTTCGAGATGCACGGCCGCACCGGTGGAGTTGCCCGGGATCTTGACGCACGCCCGAAGTCCCTCGGGGTGCCGGAAGTGCCCCTAGCCGGAGGAGCACCCTGAGTGCACCCCTGGGGTACCTCAGGTCACCCTGCCCCGGTCGCACCGAAGGTACACCGGTACCACGGACCGGGACTTGGTCCACTTGGACAGCGACGCGTGGTCCGGACCGCTGAGACCACTGGATTGACAGGAATGGGGAGAAGGCGGTTGTAGTTAATGTATATACTGCAGTAGGAACATTGGCAAGTTTTCTGGAGGTTAATTTGAGTCACACACAATGCTATCAACTGGCTCTTTATAAGATCGAAACGCTCGTGCTTTACGGGGTTGAAGAAAATTAATAATGAAAAAAGGCATAATGGTATGATTATGCTATGTTTCAAATAAAATATTGAGTCACTGAGCTGCACAGAAGAGAGCTGCTACAGGTGATTACAACGTGTCCACAGCTCAATAGACAAAGATGGCAGCCCGCAGAGGGTGGATATTAGAATGGTCTACACAGACAACAATGGAGACTGCAGAGACTCAAAAAGTGAGTCATGAAAGGCGTGGGATCAATGGTGTGTGACCAGTGAGGCTCTAGTCTGCAGAAAAGGAATGTCGGTAGACTCGGTACACAATACGACATACCCAATGTTTACAAGAATCACAGCCCAGCATGCAAAGTTCACGGGTCAGCACAAGTGTAATGTTCGCCGCATTGAAAAAGCAAACAAAAAAACACGTACGCTTGTACGCACGAACGCTGATATAGATTGTCGGTCAAGAGCCCGTTTCTGATGGTCTATATCTATACTAAGTATAGTTATAGATCAGGTGGTTCGGGTGCACCACAATGTATGAAGTTCAAGAGTCTAAGAATGGGCTATCGTTTTATCGTGGCACTTCAAACTTAATTACTTAGGGTAATCAACATTAGAGTTAGTAAACACGAGGAAGACCTTATGCCGCTTGCTCCGGCCGCTGCTTTAGGTGAAGTGACGTTCTTCACGACATCTAAACGGACTTCAGTTTCGAAACGCTTGTTTACAAACAAGCGTTCCTCTACGTAGTTCAAACTACAGTCTTTTCAATGCTACAATCGAAAACGTCTCTACATACAAGTACCTTGGGACTTGCATCACTTCAACCCTTTCAATGTGAGCCGCTACATTAACTACGTCACAGCTAACGCTAACAAAACCCTCGGGTTTCTAAGACGTCTTCTATATCTGGCCACTTGGGAAACACAATTTATTGCTTAGTGCCAGCCATATCTAATTTCTTAAATTTTTGTCCACTGCAGTTAGTAGTTTTCGACCTGGAATTCACTCCCGCGTGATATTGCAACCTTACAGGACCCTACCGATTTGTTTTTTAATACACCTGTTTGTTTGAAATGTAACAACTTTACAACTGTTTTACTGTACTTTTTCTTAGTGTTAGTTAACATGTATCCTGATTTTTTGTCCCCCCCTATGTGAAAACCCCCGCTGCTGATTGAAGGGAACAGTAGATAAAACGAAATGAAATAAAAGTCCACAATCTCCCTTGTCCTCACTTCTCGATCTCTGCCAAGACAGACACAGAGTTGCCGAACTATTTCCGAGAACAATCCATCACGCGGGGACGCGAGACAGCCTCGGACGCTCAATTTGCCACGTCTGCCAATAACCGTCGGCATTGAGCGTCGTTAGCAGCGACATCGACGCCGACCTGCGGAAGTGATAATCGCCGCCGAGCAAGACCGCGCAGAGGCCAGGCGTCGACCTTAATTAGGAGGGTGACGCGCCCGAACCATAAAAACAGGTTCCGAGACACGCGCCACACAGGCAATTAGACCTCGTCGACGCATCAACATGGCGGCGCCCCACCGAGCGAAGCAGACGGAGCACGCGTGCGCGTCCTCGACGCTGATTGGTCCGTTAGGTCGTCTGCTAACGTGTCGTGTCGTCTGCTGCCAGGCCGTTTGGCCGGTTTTCCATCTCCGTTCGCGTGTCGTCGTCGTTCCGGCGTTTGGATTTTCTTTTCTTTTTTAAATTATTAGTGTTCTTTTTGCTTTCGATGTTGCGTGACGACCGCCGACGCCAGTCTCCGAGACATTTGCTTTCGCATTTTGTTATTCCTCGCAAATTTCTCCTCCCTAAAAATAATATAGCAGCGCGACTTGGAAAAAAAAAAAAAATAAATGGCAGTTTCTGAGTCAGCAACTGACTTGCTATTCATCTTTGCTGGCCTTCAGTTGCTCGCGCGATGACAGCCAGGCACGATGCAGAACGTTACTCACCCTCCGAGATGCCCAGTGTATTCTCTACTTTACGAAAACATTCTTGCAAAAGTACTTCATCCGCTAAGAACCTCAGGGTTGGGCAGACACAACAGACAATTTCCATCAACCACTTTATAGGTTTTTTTACAGGACATCATTTTTCTGGGTGCTGTTTAGAGCGCATGCTCAGAACGAGCTCATATTAAGACTCCTAAGTCTGGCAATCTTGATGGTGCGGAATGCACGTTGCAAAAGAACCGTGGAAGCTCGTCGAGGTCAGCCGCGCACACGGCTATGGCCACCAGTGAATACTCTCTACCTATAACTAAGCGGCGCACCCCGAAAATCAGGTGATTTGCTTCAAAGCTCTGACAACGCTCGCAATATGGCGGGAAAGCCAACACCGCGAAACGTATACACACCTATAACCACGTTGAGTTGCATGCAACGTTGGTTGCTTGGAAGAAGGGGATATGCACTTGGCGCGCACATGACGTTACCGCACCATGCTGGTGGTCAGATATACTTGTTCATGCCGAGAAAAAAGAAATCCGATTGTGCAAAATGTACGCTGAAGCGCTCAGCACGGAGCCCACCACAATGGCTGCTGATGTGACGTCAGTCATATGCGTTGCGCTCGCTCTGCCCCTCACTGGGCGACAAAATGGACGCGGCGTCCATAAGGCAATGGGGGAACGAAGTGTCGATACTCTGAAGCGCAAAGCTTGGTTAGTGGCTTCTGTGTCGCCGTACTGCAGTGCTGAAGAATCAGGTGCTTTTCCCGAAAGCACCGAAAACGCTGCAATAGGGCGTATCCACAGCCTTCTATAAACTGACAAAGCCGGCCAGATCGCCACGAGAAGCGGCCGCCGAAATGGAAAAGGTGGAGCGGCAGACAAGGGATGAGAGGAGAGCCACGTGACTGGCGCCCCGCTGCGGTGAGATGCCGAAACACACTTCTTCAGAGCGAACAAGTGTGTTTCGGGTCCTCGCCGCTGTAAAGGCTGTGCGCTGACGTCCAGGTTCCCTGAGAAATGGCTCTTTGATGCTCTGTGCTACTAGATCTCCGCGCTCCTAATCTGCAACCGGGCACTCTATGGCTCCGTCGTCGAACTGCCAGCCTTTGTGAGTATAGAAGAGGCTATGACGTACCCTGGCGGACAACATGAAACTGAAACATCCGAACCGGCCTTTTTCTCCACCTGCGGTCCGCACAACTTCTATTATAGCCCTCCGCTTGTCAAATAGTCCGAAGTATATAACTTTGCATTCCATTCCTCAGTTCAGACCAAAGTTGTCTCAGAAACAGGCAGATATATAAACGCCAAAGAGTCACTAAGGATTGTTTAAGATCATATTGTCCGCGATAGTACATCCCGCAAAAGCATGCACTTCTATTACTGAGCACAGTCGTTTGGAAGGAAATATATCATTTACGGGCTTGCCAGTTTAAGATTCGCTTGCACGCCGCAACAAAAGACGTAACTCCACTAAAAACGATATATAAAAAAAGGCGCGCGTGCAGGAAGCGGTCGACGATGAACGGCGCATCAATTCTCATCCTGTTTAGCATCCAATTACTCTTCCCCCTTTCCCAAACCCACCTCCTCACGGACTCGGAAATTTGATCGCGCGACAGGACGCGTACCCTCCATCCGTCGTACACAGAGACACCGAAACGACCGAACACAATGTCGATGCGGTCGTCGTCGTTGGAACAACGCTTCGTGTTGTTAGCGGCGATTCCCTTTGGAGTATAGCCATTGCGTCGTTTAACGATACCTTCGGTCCCCACCGCGGAGAGGAAATAGCGGTTCCGTAAAATTGCAGGCGACCCCTACGTATATTTACGGACCGGATGCTCGGGCTCGACGCGGCTCGCACAGGCGGCGCTGTAAGCGGTAGCGCTGTTGCTAGCCGCTCTGGTGGCCCGCTTAGAAAACGCGAAACCGAGTTCGTTCTAGATCTAGGAGCGAAAGATTTCACCATGACTGTAACGAGCGGCTTATATTTGGCTATATAGCGAGCAAGTGGACTTTCTTTTTATTACGGTTCTAGAGATTTTATTCTCAGCCCTTCAATACCGCCAGTAGGCTGTGCTCAAGGAGGCACCTCGGCTGCACGAACTCTCGTTCAGCAGGAGCAACTGCTAAAGATAAAACTATGACCTCGGGCTTCTAGCTGTCAGACAATACATATAAAATACTACTATAAAATTGTGAGGAAAGCAAAAACTGTATTTCTTTCTATACGCCTGTTGAGCCTAGTGAATTGTGAAAAAAAAAATGTGTAGTGTGTATGTTTATACAGCCTAGAACTTGGTCTGCCTCAACGGGTGACGAGTCTCCCAGCTGTAGATGAGCAATTTAGCCAGTGCAGTACAATCGCCAGCCTGGGGTCTTTAACCTGCATCACACAGTAGTGATACACGACTGCACGCAGCTACGATGCTCATCCAGATCGAAACGGGCAGGGGATTGAACCCAGGATCTCTGGGTTCTGCAGCGCGAGACTGTTGTTGGGCAATTAGAGCCACGGGGCTTGCCACTCCCTACGTTCAACTCTCTGACGTCAAGGATCTGCGGTGGCGCTTCTGTCGGCACAGCGCATGCGCAGACGATTCGCCTCGGGCGAACCTGGTTTCTGCGCAGGCGCACTGCGCATACCCGGTGTGGGCAAACGCGGGCTCGTTTGTAAACAGCGTGCTGCTGAATATATATGCGGAGCAAGTTCGTCTGCTTCTTTCTGCAGGGTTTGTGGTGACGTCAGGAGACGCCGAGCTCTGATTGGCTCTGATTGGAGGATAGTGGGTAGACCTCAAAGCAGCTGGCTTCGAGGTCTACCCACTATCCTTCAATCAGAGCCAATCACAGCTCGGCGTCTCTCTGACGTCACCACAAACCCTGCAGAAAGAAGCAGACGAACTGGCGCTCCGCATACTTCGTTTCAGTTTAGGTCACCGTGGTTTAGGTCCAGACTCAGCCGACGCTGTATACGAGCTAGTGAGATATCGCGGTATCTTTGGAGCCACGAATAAGGAGGTACCAAAGGGTATTCACTTGGGCTAGTTGGTGGTACATTTTTGGATTAAAAGCGCTAAAAGACGAGGACGAGTAAAAGAAGACACACACACAGTAGAGCGCACTTGCAACTGAGGTTTAATCTGATTTAAACCAAAGAAGAAACATATATGCCTTGTCAACAACCATCCACGTCATGTAAACACATTGTTCAATAATCTATATAAAATCTTTCAAGCTTCAGCTAACAAAGGACTGAAGATACGCCACCTCCGAATCGTACAATGCTATCGATGGGGCGCTGATGCACGTGTCGCCGTCGCACTTTCTTATGAAAAACGCTTCCGAAATTTCCCTAGTCATTTTGTTACGATTCCTGCTCAGGATAACAGTTTCCTGAAGCTTTGGACCACAATCGCATCGGTTGCAGTGTATCGCAAGATTACCCGAGGGCGAAGATCTTATTGCCAGTGCGTGTTCCCTTAGTCTGTCGTTGATGCACCTTCCGGTTTGTCCTATGTAAACCCTCCCACATGTTAAAGGTATTCTATACACCACTCCTTCCTTGCACTCCACATATTTAGTCCCATGCTTCTTCTTACATATACCCACCCTCAAATCTCCCCTTTCTATTCTTGCACACAGTTTACCCAATTTCTGAGGCGCTGAGAGTAGTACCGGTACTCCATGTTTTTCGCCCACTTTCTTCAGACTATGGCTAAATTTGTGCACATAGGGTATCACGGTCGGTCTAACATTCCGCCTGGCCTTTCCACTACCCCTTCCCCTCCCCGAAGTTTTCGTAACAATGCTTCAGCCACATGTTTAATAAGCGTAGGAGGGTACCCTCCATCTTCTAGTTTCTTCACTTGTATACCAAAGCCGTCCACCATTTTGTGTGAGCACGACTTAGTCAGCGAGGCTCCCAAGCACGTAGTGGCAATACCTCTCTTAATAATTTTAGAGTGGCTTGAGTCGTAGGGTAACACCGCTTTCCTTGCTCTGGGGGAGTACATCCAACATACATGGGACGGCATAAATATCAGTTTCAGGTCCAAAAATTGTAAAATGCGCTGTACAGGATCTTCTGTAGTGAAACTCAGACCGGCGGCGCAGTTCTTAAAAACATCCAACGTTTTTGAAATAAACTCTGCTCTTTTACTTCCTTCCCCCGAGTGGAACAGTATAAGGTAGTCGTCTACATACCTAAATATCCGGATGATATTACCATCTAGTTTCGCTTCAATATCTCTGTCGCATTTTGCTAAAAATAAATCACTCAGCACTGGGGCCACGTTCGTCCCAATACATATACCTTCCTTCTGTATGAATTTCGAACCTTCAAACGCAACATAGGTGGACTCCAGGTAAAAGCTCAACATCTCCAAGAAACTCCTTCCATGGATACCACATTCATTTTGGAACTTAACTTCCCCATAAGTCTCGACTGCTTCTCGTACACTTTCGAAGAGCTCCTTATGAGGTATTGCGTAAAACAGGTTTTCCACATCAAAGGAAACCGCGTGACAGGAACCTGGGTTAGAGTCTCTCAGAAATTGAACCACGCTCTCTGAGTTACACACCTTGAAGGGGTCCTGGCACTGAAGACGTGACAGGTGTCTTTGAAGATAAGATGACATCTGTAGTTGCCATGATCCCCTCTGTGTAACTATAGCCCTGAATGGCATACTCTCCTTATGTGTTTTTACTGAGAAAAAAATCTTAAGATGAAGATCCTTAGCCCGTACTATTGAGGCCTTTAGCCTGTCAAGGCCTAGACCGTGACACATTTCGACGGCCCTATCCTTTACCTTCGTGAGGGAGATCTTTTTCACTACCTTAAAATTCTTTATGACCGCCTGTTTACTTTTTTCTAGAAAGTCACTCTCAGGGACAAGGACAAAGCCACCCTCCTTATCAGCCACCAGTAGCTTGAGTCCCTCTTTCAAGCAGTAAGAGACAACCCGCTCCACGTTATGCCTTTCTGAGGTCCGACCCCCTATCTCCCGGGAAGTACATCCACTCCGTCTAAAATACATCTATCTCTATCCGTTTGTACTACTCTTTCGCCTACATTTCTGACAAGTGTGAGCAGTTCCTGTGGCTGTAGGTTCGATTCACAGGCAAACTTGGGACCTTTTTCCAAAGTCTTTACGACCGCTTCAGGTGCCTCAGCGTCCCCCATCAACACCACGTTGCACACGCCGCTCTTCTTTCCTCTCGTAGGCTTGGGCAATGCCGTCCGTAAACGCTGCCATAAGAATTCTGTGCTTCTTCCAGCTTGTCGGCGACATTCCCTGAACTTCCACTCCGCCACCTTCTCGTCCTTATAGACGGAATAGCACCATACCTTGAGGCCGTCTTGAAGAAGTCTCGCCTGCCTCCAGGTTTCAGCACGCAGAATCTTGGTGATCCTTTTAGCGTGTCCCGTCGACGGTGGAATCCGGAACAGGTTCATGACCTCCGCTGGGTATACTCCATTCTTGATGGCGTAGGCACAATGTCTAGCCTTGACCTCCGTAATAGCAATGGCGTTGATGAAGTATATGTCTGGTTGATAACATGGCGAACGAAGAACAGGGCCCCATGTAGAAGAAAGGAACGTTAAAAGGGTATTCACTTGGGCTAGTTGGTGGTACATTTTTGGATTAAAAGCGCTAAAAGACGAGGACGAGTAAAAGAAGACACACACACAGTAGAGCGCACTTGCAACTGAGGTTTAATCTGATTTAAACCAAAGAAGAAACATATATGCCTTGTCAACAACCATCCACGTCATGTAAACACATTGTTCAATAATCGTAAAGACTTTGGAAAAAGGTCCCAAGTTTGCCTGTGAATCGAACCTACAGCCACAGGAACTGCTCACACTTGTCAGAAATGTAGGCGAAAGAGTAGTACAAACGGATAGAGATAGATGTATTTTAGACGGAGTGGATGTACTTCCCCGGGAGATAGGGGGTCGGACCTCAGAAAGGCATAACGTGGAGCGGGTTGTCTCTTACTGCTTGAAAGAGGGACTCAAGCTACTGGTGGCTGATAAGGAGGGTGGCTTTGTCCTTGTCCCTGAGAGTGACTTTCTAGAAAAAAGTAAACAGGCGGTCATAAAGAATTTTAAGGTAGTGAAAAAGATCTCCCTCACGAAGGTAAAGGATAGGGCCGTCGAAATGTGTCACGGTCTAGGCCTTGACAGGCTAAAGGCCTCAATAGTACGGGCTAAGGATCTTCATCTTAAGATTTTTTTCTCAGTAAAAACACATAAGGAGAGTATGCCATTCAGGGCTATAGTTACACAGAGGGGATCATGGCAACTACAGATGTCATCTTATCTTCAAAGACACCTGTCACGTCTTCAGTGCCAGGACCCCTTCAAGGTGTGTAACTCAGAGAGCGTGGTTCAATTTCTGAGAGACTCTAACCCAGGTTCCTGTCACGCGGTTTCCTTTGATGTGGAAAACCTGTTTTACGCAATACCTCATAAGGAGCTCTTCGAAAGTGTACGAGAAGCAGTCGAGACTTATGGGGAAGTTAAGTTCCAAAATGAATGTGGTATCCATGGAAGGAGTTTCTTGGAGATGTTGAGCTTTTACCTGGAGTCCACCTATGTTGCGTTTGAAGGTTCGAAATTCATACAGAAGGAAGGTATATGTATTGGGACGAACGTGGCCCCAGTGCTGAGTGATTTATTTTTAGCAAAATGCGACAGAGATATTGAAGCGAAACTAGATGGTAATATCATCCGGATATTTAGGTATGTAGACGACTACCTTATACTGTTCCACTCGGGGGAAGGAAGTAAAAGAGCAGAGTTTATTTCAAAAACGTTGGATGTTTTTAAGAACTGCGCCGCCGGTCTGAGTTTCACTACAGAAGATCCTGTACAGCGCATTTTACAATTTTTGGACCTGAAACTGATATTTATGCCGTCCCATGTATGTTGGATGTACTCCCCCAGAGCAAGGAAAGCGGTGTTACCCTACGACTCAAGCCACTCTAAAATTATTAAGAGAGGTATTGCCACTACGTGCTTGGGAGCCTCGCTGACTAAGTCGTGCTCACACAAAATGGTGGACGGCTTTGGTATACAAGTGAAGAAACTAGAAGATGGAGGGTACCCTCCTACGCTTATTAAACATGTGGCTGAAGCATTGTTACGAAAACTTCGGGGAGGGGGAAGGGGTAGTGGAAAGGCCAGGCGGAATGTTAGACCGACCGTGATACCCTATGTGCACAAATTTAGCCATAGTCTGAAGAAAGTGGGCGAAAAACATGGAGTACCGGTACTACTCTCAGCGCCTCAGAAATTGGGTAAACTGTGTGCAAGAATAGAAAGGGGAGATTTGAGGGTGGGTATATGTAAGAAGAAGCATGGGACTAAATATGTGGAGTGCAAGGAAGGAGTGGTGTATAGAATACCTTTAACATGTGGGAGGGTTTACATAGGACAAACCGGAAGGTGCATCAACGACAGACTAAGGGAACACGCACTGGCAATAAGATCTTCGCCCTCGGGTAATCTTGCGATACACTGCAACCGATGCGATTGTGGTCCAAAGCTTCAGGAAACTGTTATCCTGAGCAGGAATCGTAACAAAATGACTAGGGAAATTTCGGAAGCGTTTTTCATAAGAAAGTGCGACGGCGACACGTGCATCAGCGCCCCATCGATAGCATTGTACGATTCGGAGGTGGCGTATCTTCAGTCCTTTGTTAGCTGAAGCTTGAAAGATTTTATATAGATTATTGAACAATGTGTTTACATGACGTGGATGGTTGTTGACAAGGCATATATGTTTCTTCTTTGGTTTAAATCAGATTAAACCTCAGTTGCAAGTGCGCTCTACTGTGTGTGTGTCTTCTTTTACGCGTCCTCGTCTTTAGCGCTTTTAATCCAAAAAAAAGGAGGTATAAAACCACTGCGGAAGACAGTGGCAACTCGACACGTAATCGAAGCAAGTAACATCGGGTAATCGATAAAATAAAACGGCCCCAAGGACGGTGTGTCCTCGAGTCATGAGGTTTACAGCTTTCAAAGCAAGCGATAAGCAAGGACCTCGGTGGCGTGAGAACCAAGTGCTCAGGCGCAAGCGAGTCCGTGAACGGTTGCAAAACTTCACGCGTGCCATAGGATCTGCGCCGTTCCTGGTACGTGACCTTACGAACAGAACGCGCGCCCGCACGGTGTGACGTCGCACAGGTGGCCAGGTGAACCTTCAACGCCAGTGTCGGGTGACCAAAACTCCCTGTTCAGTTCGATCCTCCCGCCAGCACGCCTCCTCGGCATTGACTGGATGCGACCACGGTGTGGTTGAGACGAACAATAACAAGACGACGACTATTGAATTACAGGATTCCGAGCTGCTGCGCAGAAACTTTCGCGTGACCTTAGGCTCCATTGGCGAGGTGCTCGACCAAAACCGTCGATGAGGTCGGCCTTCCGCGCACGGTTGGCCAAGAGCCCCGTCTCGAGTATGATGATATTCTATCATTGTTAGTGAAGAAGAGACCAAATACCTTGGTTAGACTGTCAACTTTGACGGTGTAGGACGCGATGACTCCAAGCTTCCAACGTGTTTTCTACACACACCATCGAAATTGTCGCTGGCAATGGATAATCCTGATCACGACGTCGCAGATAGGGTACATAGAAGGGAGACACCGAAACACCTCGTCGCCAATACGCCGGCAGATTTCGAATTCTATTCACTCCCTACTGTTACCCGTTCTTGTCTCGCGTTGCCTCTATTTTTGTTTTTCTAGGTTGAAATATTTTGTCGGACCCAAGAGAAAATAAAAATAATATTCCTCTGTTTCCAAGACGGTCTGACAGGGTATTTTTGCTCGCCAAGGTTTTTATTTGTACATGAAATATGAGGGCCCAACTACTCGGAACACAAAATGCAGCTCAAAATACTTTTTTTTTTGTGTGTGTCTGTGTTTTTTTTTTTAATTTGCTGACCGAGAACTGGTCGGTTTAAGTCGCGCTCACTCTCTTCTCCGCGGTCACGTGCCGTTTTTTTTATGTTTTAGACACAACCACCAAATAGAATCGAAGTCGTGAGTCATCGAAGGTACACACTATATATTAAAAATAGAAAATAAATATGATACCCATTTTTCGTGGCTTCTAAAAAGCCGCAAATACGTTGACTGAAAAAAAAAAATTACATAGCCACGTGACTTTCGTCAGCTCTCTCCTTTTCTATATTTCTTCTTCGGATCTGTTGTTGTCTCGAGAGCCGAATAATAAATAAGTAAAAAAATAAATAAGGAATAAACTTACAAAATGGTCCTAGATCCATACCTAAATAAAAAACTGAAAGTTAGTGTAAAAAAAAAATCGAGGTGGCTGAAATATATATACTTTATTTTGAAATGCAATAATTAGCTACTTATGACATCACAGAATAATTGAAAACCGGAAAACGCACAAGAGCACAACTCAAAGCGCAGAGGAACTTTGACATGTTCACGTAGGGCTCATGTGAATAATAGAACGGGCGCTGACAATATGCATGCAATAGATACGACACAGCTTGGACACGAGGTGCAATCATACATGGGGACGCAAAGTAATTTTAACTTACGTGGTTACAGAGATATGAAACAGGGGACGAAGAATGGTGACGACAATGTCCGATGAATAATCTGACGAGAGGACACGCGTCTTATCGATGGCGGCCAGATTTCTCTCGTTCTTCTTCTGGTATCTTTTGGTGCGCGTTGCGACGTCGTTTCTTTACGTGCGCCTATTTTTTATTTAGTTATGAAAGCGACAACGGATAACGAAGGAAAAGAAAAATAGAGATTAGGTCTTAAAATATACCATTCTTCAAAAGTGCGTGTCATCCAGTAACTGCTGGATGACACGTAGTAACTGCCCCTACTATCCGAATCCGCCATTGTTTCGGCACGTAATCTGGGCGTGTATTGCCACACGAAGGAGGCGTCAGCATTCGGCGATGGATCGTATCCAATCAGAAGCTTCGTATCCAAAAAATGGCGGCCGCCAATGTTGCTTGGCGGACTTTCGAAAAGGGTCTGTTAGGCTTGCAATGTGACACCGCGAACATGGATCCAGTGCAGACGGTCGGAGCACAAGCGTAAAAGGCACGCGATAAAGATACCGCGTCGCATTGCGCCGCCAAGCGACGTAACCATAGCAACCGTCGCAGACGCTGTGACGGTGGCGGCGCTGCAATCGGTTACACCGTAAGGTTACACCGTAGCGTCAGCGGCGGTTGCGATAATTATACGCCGCTTGGCGGCGCGACGCGACGCGATATTTTGCTCAGCCGCCTTTCACGCTTTACATTCTCAAATGTTCATGCGCCGTACATGGTGAAGAAAGGCCAATCACAACCGCGCGTACGTGCTCGCATGCAAGCGGTAGCCAATCGCCTCTGGGCGATACCAAGCGTCCTCGTAATAAACGGGTTGTTCTGTCGCAATTCGTTACCGTGAAACGGTGCCAGTTGGCTGCGTGGGGTCCGGCTTGACGCAGTTTATTAATAATTGCTCGCCGATACTATCGATTCGCAGCAGCTCATGCCGTTTATTGGCCGAGGGGGAAAATATCTCGATGGAGGCAGGTTTGCATAATCCGGTTATTAAAGCCTCGTACGAACGCGAGCAATCGTGCCGCGCGAAACGACCATAGCAACGTCGCCAGTCAGGCCTATATCAATCTGATATCTGATAGTGAATCATGATTCATTCCACGGCGTTCTTACAGGCCGACGCCATATTTTCACTGGCCGAGTCATAATAAGATGCTTGAGGTAGCCACGCTCGGCGTTTCTTTAGTTGACTTGTCAGCGACTATTAGGATGTCGCGAACTTTTCTAGAATCTAAGGTTTCGGCGAACCTTTGACCTTTTCGCAAAATTCGACGAAGTTCAACTTTTTGTCTTCTCAAAACATATAATTTATGCAGTTTGTTTAATATATTTTACATCCCATAAAAACAATCATATATAAACTTTTAGTTATTTAACTAATTCACCCACCAAAAAAAAAAACGTTGCATTTTTTTTTTTAGGTGGCGTCAGCTTGCTTGCAAGGGTAATAGTCAAATTTCGGTGGAACTTTTGTCGAACCTCGCGTTATAAGTTCGAAAGAAATATAAAACCTAAAAATTGTTCGTGTGAAACAAAACAAAAAAATATTTATCTTTTGTTACACGAAGTGGTGTAGCTTGTTTCCGATTTCCAAGAATAATCATAATGGTTAATTTTCTTTTATGCAGAGCTTTACGCGAACCTATAGCCGTGCTCGAAGCTCGGCAGGTTCGCAACATACCTATCTCGAACCCCAAACCCGCGGTCACGATGCGAATGCATCGCACAACAGACAGTCTGCGGACGCTGTCCCAAGCGTGTTGCTTCCTCGAGGGTCTCGCCACATTGGTAGGTAAGTAAGTGAAGTAAGTAGGCAAGGTGAACCAAGTCCCTTTTAGATCAGGGCGCGCACTATGGAAGAGTGCCTCTGGTTCTATAATAAAATAAAGTGTTCACTTTGTACAAAAACCGGCTAGGTGGCGCAAGCTACCGCCCGTTACATCCATAGAACATTATTCGAAGTATCCATGAGTATGAAGTAAACATGCTTCTTGACGCGCGTCCGCTAATGATCCTGTCATCATGAGCCTCTCAGTGTGGCTGCGGCTGAAAGATTAATCAACGCATGCACTTCACAAGCTTACGTGCGCCGCAGCCTAAGATACCGTTTCTAAAAGCACGCTGTGTGTCGTAAATGAATTACTGTCTACGTGATATGAGGAACAGGACATAGTGTCACGCAATTCTGGTGCACCGCTACCTGTTACGCAAACCTTATTTCTTGACTTTCCTCGAATTACCGATTCCCGACATTTTGCCTAACGAAAGACTGAAAACGTTTCGACGTATTGCGGAAAAAAAGAAAAGTAATTAGGTCTTTGAACTGACGCGGTGGAATTAAGTCGTCAAATAGACGCGGTTAAGTAGATTCCAAGGAACTGACTGTCTCGGAAAAGGGGAAAAAAAAAAAGGACAGGTTTTTAAGGCTGGGAAAAATCGGCCACAATTCAAGACGTGTCGACTTCGGTTGCATTGCACCGAGCAAATTGTTCACGCGTGGTTCAACGTATTTGCCCAAGGTCTAGGAGATGCATGTCGGTGCACGTCGGAGCAGACGACGTCATGACATCGTCTGCTTCTGCAGCTGGAGGAGCTGCAGCTGGTATCCAAACACACACACACTGATTGACCATGCTAGGTATCCAGTGGATCGAAACCACCTTAAATGAATAAAAAAATAAGTTTTCGCACGGCTTGTCATTCTAATTTTGTACAAAAATGAAGCTAGGTGTTGTACATTTTTTATACATATCACAGAGCACACTTGATTCAATCAAAAATTACACCTAAAAAGCAAGAATTTTCAGTTTTATAACGCAGTTAAGCCTTTCCTGTGACAATGTAAAAAATGGAAACGTAGTTGTGGACGCTTGAAACGATTGATTTAACAAAAACAACAAAGAGGGCGAAGAAAATAGTTAATGGTTTTGCTCCCGTTCTCTATTTTCCCCAATTAAACGCACTAATGACCCACATTAACGCTTTTGTCACTTTCTCTAAAAAGGCCTAACGATATAAAAATAATGAGTCATATGAAATGTTTGTCTGTTAGTTCTATAACTTTTGATTAAGGCAACTTTGCTCTGGTATTTTCAGAACGCAATTCTGCACCATTCGCAGCCGCGTGTTTGAGCTGAATTACAATTTTCGAGCATACGAAACTGATTATTGGGACTTTATTAGTGTGGGTTCGGTTCGTTGGGCCCACGCTTCAGAGCGTCATGTTAGGCCTAAAGATGTTTTCGGCCTCGTCATCCACCTAGATGCGAGATCCCTCCGTCGACTGCAGCGTACTTGACTCTCCCGAGTACTTCGCAAAAGAGCGGACGTTCCAGATCTTTAGAGTGTGATCCGACTCAGACTGATAATAGCATTAACAGAACGTGAACATTAATATACCACTTGCAACGTCGAAGCGATCCTAGCGGCGTAGTGCCGCGCAAAGCACCTCGGGTACATTTTGGCCACCGTTTCGGTTTCGATTTGCCAACCTTAATTCACGACATCCCGTCACAACTTAATACAGCGGATGCATTTTTGAATACGTGACTTTCCTTAGATATATAGATGGTGTTGCCTACTAACCTGGTGTGAAAGCTTAAAGAAAAAGTTAGTAGAAAAAATGAAAGCTGCAAAATATACTTATTTTCATGATGACTGAGTTTATGAAGTCAAATCCGACTAAGTTTCGGAGGTCTATCCTTCCCAAAAATGATATTACACGCAGTTTTATTATTAAACATCAGTGTGTCTGACATTTCGAATGGCTTTAAACGGATATTTTGAATCTCTATTTATTCAAGATAATGGTTGTGAACCTTCTTATCCTGATTAACGATTAAAACAGCGCAAGGACACGGACAAGAACAAGAAGGTAGACGAACAAGGCGCTTCTTGTTCTTGTCCGTGTCCTTGCGCTGTTTTAATCGTTAATCATGAAATACCAACTAGCCCAAACTTCTACTTTAGTCAACTTCTTATCCTTTTCATTTCTCGTGTTCATCGTTAGAAAACATTCTGATCAGTGTATCTGGTGTCCACAATATGCTCTTAAACATGAACTGCAAGGTTCAGGTCCTGATGGTATTCATCATTCATTTCTTCATCGTTATTCTCTCTGGACATCGAGATACTTAACCATAATCTTCGAGAAGTCTTTCTCTTCTGGAATCGTACCTAAACTTTGGAAATCAGCCAGAGTTGTTCCCATCTTTAAATCTGGTAACAAACAGACACAATTTCATTGACTTCTTCCTCTAGTAAGCTCCTCGAACATATAGTCTACAGTCATATTTCTGAATATCTCAAAAGCAACTGAATCATCTGCCCTCAACAGCACGGCTTTCGTCGTCATTTTTCAACCACCACACAAACTCCTGGAATTCAATCATGATATTGCTTCGTCTTCGAATAAAAGAGGGCATGTTGATGCGATATTCATAGATTATTCGAAGGCATTCGATCAATTTCCGCATTCCAACCTACTTTTGAATTTGAAAGTTAGACTTAGAAATCCCGTTTTACCTAACTAAATCACTGATTATTAAAACAAAAAAAAATCAGGCGACAGTGTTTTGTTTGGTATTTCTGTTTCTTCAGAAGCAGCTTCTGAAGAAACAGAATTATCAAACAAAACACTGTCACTTTTCTTTTCTTCAGGTGTACAGCAAGGATCGGCGTTAGGACCCCTTTTATTTATTCTGTATGTTAATGATATTGTAGAAAACATACCGGTTGCAATTCGTATTTATGTCGGTGACTGCGTCCTGTATAATGATGCTAATTCGGTTAAAGATCAACTGTTACTTAATGAATCCTTCGTGCGCTTCTTTATTAGGAGAAAATAAAGGCAAATGGAAGTCAACTTTGAAAAGGCTCTGTTCACGAAGTTTACGAATAAGAAATCGCCTTTGGTTTTTAGCTACGACATTGAAGAGCTAGGGTTAAGGGAGGTTTATAAGTTCAAATATTTAGGTAATTTTTTCATCCAACCTCCAATGGGACAGGACGTTGACTTTATTTGCTCTCGCGCTCTCAGGAAATTAAGATACGTTCAATGTACGTTGAACTTTTCTTCAAAATAGGTCAAACTAACCGCTTTTAAAATCCTTGTTAGGCCGATTTTGGAGTTTCGTCTATGTAAAAAAAAAGGACATTCATCTTATCGACTCTATTCAGGCCAAGGCGGTTCAATTTATTTCCAAGATATGGCCGACACTTTTCACCTTCATCGACTATGCCAGCATTAGGGCTAGAGTCTGTCTTTTAGGCGAACTGTCGCGGGGTTGATCATGCCACATAGAATTTGTTAATAAAGACAGTGGCATTGAGACTAAGTGCATGACATATATTTATTTTTTAGACATCACGCGCATTATAGGCGATCCCATCCTTTAAACATTGTACCCTTTCGGTCTCGTGTTAATTGTGTTAGAAATTCCTTCTTTCCGCGCACGGTTGAGTTGTGGAACTGTATTAACGGATCTACGCGTATGCTTCAGTACAACGACTTCGTTTTAGAAATTGTGAAACTTGATTTTGTTTGATGTGTGACTGGCGAATTAGTATTTTGCATATGCTCTTGTTTACTGTTCGCACTACTCATCTGTTTTTCACCCGTGTATTCCACTCATGCAGTGACCTCAATTAAGATCACAGCATACGTAAGGCGAGTCCTTACGGCCGCTGAAGCTACGTGCTTATATACGGGGGCCTCACAAAGACGAATGGGTGCCGCACAAGCCCGAACACCGACCTTTTTTTTTTTTTCATGCAGGGCTGAGATTCACTACACTTCGTCAACGGGGCGATCCTCAATCGAAACCGTACCACTCCTCTCCATGGTCACAGAGGTCCCATAATGCAAAGCGCGCAGTGTTGCTTGCAGGGAGTTTTCAGAAGTACAGTCCATTACATGCATGTAAAGTCCGTCAACTACCTTTAGGAAACTATCTTTGGCGCAGACAAGAAAGACCGAAGTGGAGGTTTGCGAAATTCGTAACGTTTGCGTGCGCCAGGTGTGTGAGGTTATCCGGTGAGTGACTGCATTTTCCTCTCCCTCGACCCAAACATTTTCAAGTACTTTTTTTTCTTTTTTAAAAAAAGTATTATGCAACCTTGACAACAACGCTTCTGTCGCTTTCTTTCTTCGTCTTTTTATTATTATTTTTTTTGATGAGACCATTAGTGCTGCGGGTCCCGCGGGCTATGCGCCGCTCCCGCGAATCCGACGTTTCCTGTGAGGGAGCCCGTTAGCGCATGCTCCGTTTTACTTCACGCTGGACTGCGGCAGACGCTACGAGCACCATCCTAACCAATCCAGGGCTCTGAACGTACCACGTGGCTGTGCGCTCCGCTCAAAGGTCAGTGGTACTCACGCAGCATGCAATTGGCTCCAATGGGTGGCAGTGTTCGCTGTGGTCCACCGTAAGGTGTAACGGCTAGAAGGCGCATATTTCGACAAGGCGCGGCTTCCTGGCCGGGCAAAAAAACAAAACAAAAACGGTAGTTATCTTCTTTTTTTATCGTTTTTTTTTTAATTAATGAATTACGAGGATCCGCCATCGAAATTCCTTTGAGTAAAAGTAGTTGTTGAACGGTAAGTCCTGGTCATGTGATCATAGTATGTTGCAGCATAAGAAATGTAAAAAATACGCTGCCTACAAAAAAAAATGAAGAGAAGTTTAGCGCAATAATCAATGAGTCGAGGTGTACTGGGGCATCAGTCGGAGTTATGTTTTTGTACGTGCTAATCTTGAAAAAAAAAAAAAGGGTGCTGGCAGACGCTTTTTTTTTCTCCATAACGTCAGAAGAATGGAGTGTTTATTGCGTGGCGTGTTCTGACGTCATTTTTCTCTCAGAATTCGCTGAGCCTTTTGGGGAATTTGGGGGGCGGTGCCTTTCTGTCCGTTCTTATATTGCAAAAGGAGATAACGGCAGTTGGAATCGCTCGGATTAACTCCCTAGGAAAGATGTCAAAACCAAATTTATAATATTTTTTTTCTTTGGAATCGCTCGAATTAACCTTTTTTATAAAAATATCAAAATTGAATTTAGTTTTTTTTTTTTCATTTTAAGTTTGATGCGTCACGTTTTTGGTCTCGTTTTCCAAGGAATGACAATGAAACGATCCTACATGGATGGATAGACCTGAAATTGAACATATTTTAGCAAATATGTTCAACTGGCGCAACCGTGTAAACGATGATGATGATGGCATTTGACCGGCAGCGCCATCTTCTAGTAAACATATGAAACTTTCTGCAGCGTGCAAAACCGTGGCGGCTCGTGTTTCCGGCGTACGACTGATGTAAACAAGATGGCCGACATAACATTTACCGGTCCGAATTGCAAGACCTGCGAAGCTAGATAGAGTAAAAAGTGTCTGAACGACCGCAAAGGTAGCTGGCGGTGTGTCTCCGTCACCCTGAACTTCAACGATCGTTCACGTTGTATTCCGTCGAACCAAACCTCCTCGTCTGCTCGCGGTCGCAACGGCAGCTAGTCAGCCCGCAGATCGCAAACAATAGACCCTTTCCGAAATTCAATGCCATCTGGTGGCTGAAATGGCGGTTTAACTTTTGCCGTACTAATGGCATCAATGAACCTGTAGCCTGCAGTATCTTGTCGTGCACCGTCACTTTCGCAAGTCGACGGCAAACGAGCTTGTGCTCTTCACCGTACAGTTCCTTCTCGATCATCTCTTTCAGTGTCCATGGCCACAAAGATGGAACCAGTCAGGGCGAAGCGCCAACCCAGATAGACGCCTTGATAAAGTTCTATACATCAAGGGGCTTTGAAGTCGGTTCTGTGCTACAAACATACTGACTGGGCCCGAGTTATAGAAATGAACGCTTACGCAGCGCTCGCATTCAATTCCTGCTTCGCAACGTGCTAACGTCTCGAATGCATAGGCCTAGAATCCTCAGCTTAGCAGTATCTTCAACATGTCCCTTCATCAGTAAACAGAAGGCCGCCATTAGTACGGCACATATGGCATTTTTAGATGATGATGATAGTGATCAAAGTGGCCAGACTGAATTTCGGAAAGGGTCTATTACTAGCCTGCGTAGTTTACAGCATTCGCAATCGCTTACCAATGTGAGCCGCACTCAAAATGATTTGGTCCAACCTCTCACATGAAGCAAGCAGGATGGTAAATTGCTTCCAACTGTCCTAAGCCTACAGCTGGGGCGGCGGACAAA
The DNA here is from genome assembly GCA_037355805.1 of Ixodes ricinus. Taxonomy (NCBI): domain Eukaryota; kingdom Metazoa; phylum Arthropoda; class Arachnida; order Ixodida; family Ixodidae; genus Ixodes; species Ixodes ricinus. The sequence continues at coordinate 198,752 of JAZHYW010043374.1, forward strand.
CCGACCGCCATCTTTGTTTTACCCGAGTCCTGAACAGTGCTGGCTGCGTTTCGGCGACGACTCCAGCGGCATGAGTAGGAGACAGGAACGTGAACAGCCTCCCGAAGCTCCGAACGACTCGCGCGCACATGCGCAGTGCATGGCATCGCCGGTGTGTTCGAGCTCGAACTGTTCGTGTGGAAACGACTCGCTAAAACTCCCTAATATTAGAACAGGCCACAACACCGTATCTAACGCTCGGGAAGTCGCGTTTTCGAATCGTATAACGACCGCCAGCCAATGGCGCCCGCTTTGCACATACGTGTCAAAATGGCGGCGCTCACAAGAAAAATCAGGAAATGGAGTAATTTCGATACTCTAAACGTGGTTTATTTAGTGTCTCTAGGGAAAACGACAGTACAACTTCACTGCGTGACACAGTTAGTGCCGAATGGATGGATGGATACAAACGGGTGGTAGCTTGCGCCACCTAGCCTAGGAACCAAACCAACACATCAGCCCTCTTCTCTTTTTCGCATTTTATAGGTAGCGATGAACACTAAAGTTCACCCGAATGAGCATGCACATTTTGCCGCAAGAGTAGTTCAAATGATAACCTTTCAATTCTAAGGAAAAAAAAATTACCGGCGATGTTTTTTATTTACATTTTAGTTTAGAGAACGCTACTGCATCTTTTCATGTATATGCAGAATATGAGAGACCCATTCGACGAGGAATATTTTTGTTGCTGTGCTGGATATGCATTGGGCAGGCTTACACTGATGGAGATGGAGACATAAATAAACCAATGTTCTATTCATTCCTTTAAAAAAATTAAGTGTCTCTGACCAAAGCATGCTTAGAACCGCCGCATAATGCGATCGGGTCTTCCACATTGTGGGCGACTGTAAATTCACAAGAATTTCAGAGCAATAAATATATACATGGCTCGTACTGACGGCATACATCAGGAGGTCATTGCGGTGGCCCTGCTAACTAATAGGCAGCTGACATACCTTCTGAGCCATGCATGTTCGCACAGCCAGATTTGTTTTTCCCGGCAAGGAATGAGTGGGAACGGACGATACGCCGAAGTAAATCGAACAGGGGCCCTAAGCTGACGCTTGGCGAAAGCGACGGCGAGAAATCTGGTGGCCGCGATTGGCCAACGCCACACTTGACCTTGGCGCCGGCCAATCATAGCCGCCGAATTTCTCGCCGACTTTTCCGCCAAGTGTCAGATTAGGGCCCTGGACTCCAAATGGGCAAAGACGCATTGGCGCGGAGGACGCGGGGAAGATTCGCGCGAAGATCCATCATGGCAAGAGATGCAAGAGAAGAGATGGGACATTTCACTGCGTACTTGGGTTCTTGCAAATGATACCGTGTAATGCAGAAAATTCGTCCTGTACAGATATCTACATTTCACCTCGCTTCATTCGTTCCTTGTCTTCACGCTGGGAGAAAGTAAAAACGGGTGAAACCGTGTAATTCATTAAAACAAATATAAAAAAATAGTAATGCTTAAAGACGCAGTCACACTGCTCAGCCATCATACAAAGGACACTGTGTTCTGCTAAACACACGAAGACGGAATTTTCTGCGGACTCGCCTCAAGTGTGTTAGCCTCATTATACATATGTATGCTTCGAAAACGTGGATGGATGGATGTTAATGGCCATACCCTTTGTAACGGGCGGTAGCTTGAGCCACCTAGCCTCTAGCAAAAACGTCTGCAGTCAGTTTTTGTATGACCAATGTGAGAGTACCGTCATACAAGAAAGAAAGACGCCTGAGGCAGTGTCTGCAGACTGCCTTCTGCATGATGTATATTAGCAATGTGATCGCAGAGCGTGCAATAAACTGTCTGCAAAATAAAACTCAAAACGTGGAATACCATTCTTTTTCTCCCGGTCTCCTAGTTTATCAGCGTCTCGAATGCCATCACATATATACCCTTCGTTAAGGGATCAAAAGATCACCGAGCAAAGTTCCGTGCTGCGTTTTAGTTTTTTTTTCTTTTTCCTCCTTTCTTTTCCTATACTTTCTGCAAACAGGTCTTCTTGTGGACGTGGGAGGTTTGCATAGCCGGCGTCCTCGACGCGTTATCATCCACCAGGCGCCGTCGACCGAAGTCGGCCAAGACGCAGCCACGCAGCAGCCAGCGGAGTTGCTTGCCAAGCACGTTTCAAGAACGCTTTTTTTTCCGTTCCACTTTTTTATGTACGATCGCCCCGAGTGGTTTGCCTTGTGCAGCTGAGTCGACGGCAAGCAATAATTGCATCATGGTTGTAGCTTGGACATGCTCCGCGCGGAAATATTGTCGACCGCACGACGCCTAACATATGATGTTTACTCTAGAGACAATCTGCTCTTTCGCGGAGCAGCATCAGGGTGGAACTTACAGGGTGTATCGTTTAAAAGTTACCCGGTATTGAGATGTCTTTCCAACGTACCGGTTGACAGAAGATAGTCTGCTCTCTCGCGCTGCATCGGGGACTGAACTTGAAGGGTGTATCGCTCGACAGAAACTCGTTATTGCGTTGCACTTCAAACGTACTGGTTGAAAGAAATAGTTTCGACGACGCCTAACTAGCAGTGTCATACGATTTAATACTCCGAAGATAAGTCTGCTTTCCCGCGCAAGCCCCGGGGCCGGAACTTGCAGGGTGTTTCGCCGAGAAGTTACCCGGTACTGAGCTGCCTTTCAAATGTAGCAAGCTGCAATTATATCTCACTGTGTACTCAAGGGTCCGGAACTCCGTACGCATTTTTTGGGGTGACTGCTGCCGCGCAAATCGGCAACAGCTTTGGCAGTTTTGGACGCGGCCGGTTTCTGAAAAGATTCACGAACGCGACCAGGCCCAGCCAGACCAGTTTTTCATCGGGGCTTTCATTGCGCCGTTTTCGTGCGATGTATACTCCCACACAGCTTATGAAATAAAAACACAGTGTTTCTTATACAGACGTCACAAAATCACGTCCTTTTAAGAGTGCTAAACGTGCTCCGAAGCTTTACGTGGAGTTTTATCACATATTGGTAGACGACGCGTTTCGGCCTGAGTCAGACCTTCATCAGGACTGTTTCGCAGGACGATAGAAGCAGAATCTATGAACAAGCACTTACCGCTTTTCCACTATGAGTTTAAGCGCCTCCATTTCTTTATTGATACACGTAGTAGCTCCGACAAGTTATCATGTACGTTGTTATAGTATTCGATTAAACGCTCTGCAGTTTGTCTTATGCTATGAAGGATTTTCGGTCAGTAGAATTTAATAACTTGTTATCGTCGCTTCATTGCAGCTTGAAGTATTCATTGGCTATTTCGTTTCTAAATATGCCTAAATAGAACTCTTACCACTAATCACCAAAGGACCGTTATACTACTGCAATGAAAACACATTATGCTGCCTGCTGCAATAAAAACACCTCGTATATTAAATAAAACGCTTTGCAAATTTCTTTCTTCACAGTGCATTGTTTTCAGGTAGTGTAAAGGTCATGGTTTCAATCAGTACTCAATGCGCGATCAGTGTCTTTAACTGCAAAGATAACGTTGTTGTAGTAGAAGTTTGGTTAGCCGAAACAATGATCGACGCTAGTCGCTTTCGTGACGGTGCAAAAAAGCCAACCAACCTGCCATCCCAGTCGCATCCAGCGTCGTAGCCGGCGACCAAATGTCCACAGGCGAAGATCAGACACAACGCGACGCACCGAACGAAGTGGCCGTCGGCGCACTTCCGAAGTCCAATTCCAGGGCTGTTGCATTCCATAGTCGACCTCGTCAGCAGGTCCGCCGCGTCGAGGCCTTCCACGGGCACTCCGCCATCAGTGGGACACACTCCGCGCCGTTGAGAACGGATTTCACCTCAACATGGAAGACATCAGCGCTGGGTTGCGAAGCAGAACTAGCGGTATCTATCCACACCGCAACGCTAACCAACGACAACCTGCTACACCAACCGGCGCGAAACTTTTTTGCGCGATCTCTCCGGTTTCTGCCCACGTCCGGGTTTCCCTCAGTGTGGGCGGAGTTTACGGTCCGGTTTGAGGGCGTCTTCTCGTCCGCCATTGGTAGAATCGTGAGAGAGAGGAGAGCCCTCGAACTTTTTGAAAGCCGAATGGAGCGACGCGTGGAGGGACTCGTGGCGCCATCTCGGGAAGTAGCAGCGGAACTCGATCCTCCCCTGGTGTTAGGAGTCTAAACTTTTTGTGGTTTGTACGTTTTAAAACGCCGCTCAAACGCGGCTTGCCGCGGAAGAAGGCCGGCCCAGAAACGTTATCTTGCCGAAACGTAGGGTGCCCTGCAAATTTTAAGTTTCCCAAAGTTCTCCCAATTTTTAGAAGAAAATTTGGTCGCGGAAAATGAATTGTTGTAAAATGGTTAGGTGGGCTAGTTGGTACATGTTTAACTTGTACCAACTGCTACTTGCAACATGCCATGACTTTGCACTTCCAATATAATAACAGGGAACAGAGGGATGCAGTGTTCTTGAACTTCGCCAAAGCTTTTGATAAGGTGCCAGACAACAAACTTCTTCAAAAACATTACGCGATTGGAATTCACTGTAAGCTGACTGACTTCATTAGATCATACCTGAACAACCGCCTTCAGTATGTTTTGATTCATAACCACCCTTCAGGCACTTTACCAGTGAAGTCAGGAGTGCCCCAGGGGTTGGTTCTGGCGCCAATTTTATTTTTGATATATATCTTAACAACATTACAAGCGTTTTTGATCCCGAAATTACTCTAATACATTTTGAAATTACTCTAATACTTTTGCACACCCTATAATAAAATCGGTAGCTGATCACACTAAACTAAATAATAACCTAGAAATAATTTTAAGCTGGTGTGGGAACTGGGAAATGCCCCAGAAAATTAACAAGTGTTTTTTTTTCTTTACAGATTTGCAATAAGAAATAAGTATTTTCTTAAGTATTCATATTCTATTGGAGGAGCGGCAATTAAATAACTATCCGCTGTTAAATTTCTTGGAGTTACCATCACTGAAAACTTGAATTGGAATGACCAGATTGATAACGTTTGTTCCAGTGCTCTTAGGGCCCTTTGGGTGATCCGACGAAAGCCTTCAACAGCAATGAAGTGCAAGTGAAGCTTGCTGCTTACAAACCCTTGGTCATACCTTGCCTGAAGTACGTTTCCTGTCTATTGGACCCCCTACACTGTCACAAACATATTTAAGATCGAAATAGTACAGAGAATTGCAGCTTGGGGTTTATCTGCAATCGGTATAGAAGAACTGCGTGACTGGTACGATTAATTTACTAGATCTTGAAACGCTTGGGCACTTAGAAAAGAGGTTGAAGTGTTTGTGCATGATATACGAAGGTTTAACTCAAATAAATCACACGATTTGCATCACTCTGTGTCGCGAGCAGATACTCGTTTTTAACAACGAAAACACATAATCAGTAAGTTTCATTCATCTAATGATACATATAAATTTTCGGTTTTTTTCCCCGGGACAATAACTACATGCACGGAATCAGTTGTCAAAGGTTATTGCTGATAGCTCCACTATAGAAACATTAATTGCAAATTTGAGAATTGCGCCGTCGTGAAAATATTGTGTTACTTTCTGATGAACTTGATCCTTGCCAGGGATGTATTATTTGTGTGTCTTGTGGTATTGCTGTTCTTATAATATTTTTCTCTGTGCCTTTTATGTCGTTCACTCCTGCTTGCACTCAGATGCTTACGCAGTATTATAATAATAAAAAAAAGAAGGTCGACATTCGGTCTGTTTTATCTGCTTTCGCCGCATCAGAGAGCAGTTCGAGTAAAAGAGCACATATTTGCGTGCTTGCTGATAAGAGCTTGTCGACTGATAAACGTGCGTCTGTTTGCTTCCGCACTCGTCAGCGTTCTTGGAATGGCGGGGGCGAAGTCTTGAGGTCTTGCCGATCTTGCCGTCTTCCTTATCAGCGACCGGAATGCTCGTATATACCCCAGTGCCACCACCCTAAAGCACGACCAACGCTCAATGACCATCCGGCATTCGCTGCACCACTCTCTTGGTCTGGATCCTGAGAAATTACCGCCATTGCCTTCCCTACCCGCTACCAGGACACAAAACAGATACTAGCAGATACAGACAACATAAATCTCGCAAGGCAATGGGCGGATCGGTTTCTTTATGGCAATGGCCATTTCGGACCTTTGAAATCTTCGAAGCTTCGAAAGGGTTGTTCTAATTTCTAAATCAGTCGCCCCAAGAACGCCATTATTAGAGCTCTACAAGGGGCCGGCCCCGGGCCGGTCAGCACAGATTGTTTCCGGGCCCGGGCTGAACCTGGACCGGGTAGAACGGTTTGTTTCCGGGCCCGGACCTGGCTCGCGTAATGGCGTAGCACACTTTCTAAAACATGGAGAAGAAAATGCTAACGCATCGGTCGTTTAGATTTGAAATTAGCTGCCAGCAGGCAGGAAAACGAGGGTGATCCAGTCAGAGGGGACAGTACGATTTTCATTCTCTTCCCTTTTTGGAACTTATGAAGAAAGAAAAAAACGTCCTCTGCAGCTTCCAAAGATAAGCTGTCTTTTATATTTGTGTAAGCTTTCGAAAGCTCACCGCGTGACTTCGAAGGTTCACCGCGTGACTGCGGGTCAGCGACAGCGGGCAGCGGGCCCAGGCCAGGACGGGCCTGGGCCCACCAGATAGGCTTATATATATTGAAGGAACGTTTCAGCACGATGACGTTCAAAGCAGTCTAGGCCCGCGCGGTCTGCACGGGCCTACTTTGTTCTAAGCGTCATCTTGCTGAAACGTTCCTTCAGTATATAAGCCTATCCGGTATGGGCGACGAAAAAAGTAATAAAACATTTCATCCTGCAAATAGTAGAAAATAGAGGGATGCACAACGTGAATGGGTGACGGTTAAGCTTACATCCTGAAAGTGACGACATTCAAGATGGCGGCTCACCGAACCTACTCTCTACAAGCCGGTTCCTCTTCTCCGTGGGTTAGGCCCCTACCGTGGGGAGGAGACCCTTCTTTCTCTCTTTTCCGTCCCGAAAAACAAAGCCATTTCCAGAAGATCCGAAAAAAGAATAATCAAAGTGGCTGTGAATAGCCTGATGAACGCCGTGCAAGCTGTAATGTGAAGCTACAGGATAGTTCTTAAACATTTTTAAACATTTGCACGTTTTATTAATATAAGAAGCAACTTCGAGGCACTGTTATTTGCGAGAAAAATCACTCGAAAGAACGTCATGCACGTTTCTTTAATAAATAAACCGTTTTTAATCGGCATAGATGCGAACTAACATAGCCACTCCCTGCTTTGAAGTTGCGCGTCGTCTGCTCGCATCCTACCAGCTGCATCACAGAAGGGTGGCCGCGAGGTGGCGCCACCTAAACATCTCAGCCTCCCGTCATTTCAAGCGTCTCTTTTCAAAATTGTTTGTTCCATAGAGCAGAGATTCTCAGCCACTCACGTTTCGGAGACCCCATTCTGGATCAGTGGAAGCGACGGGGGATTCCATCCACCGAGGGGGAGGGAGGCTATTGGACGATTACAACGACAAAGTGGTAAACGAACAAATCTAACTGTATGCGAACCAACTTTCAAGCTCTGAAACAGAGAAATTATCAGCCCTAATAACATAGCACACATGGTTTGGTCTATTGAACATTAGGGGACAGCCAGCATCAATTAAAACTGCTGACTAACAGTCGAGGACTTCGGGGACCTGAAGGAGGCCTTCAGGGACCCCTGACGATCCGCGAATCCCCCATTTAAGAACCACTGCCATAGAGTATGGTGAAACAGCGCCATCTAGACGCTGTTCTTCAGAAACATACGTACTCCACAGAATATACTGCAGTTACCATAGCGACAAGCGACACCAAAACGGTGTCGCGTCGAACGACAGGAGACGAGTTGTGGGGCGAGATACTACTCGTGGAAGTAGCGTCTATAAGCACTTCCGTAATTGGCCCCGTCAGTGATGACGTCACAGCATGGCGCTCCGCTCCCTCCAAACAAACCGTTGCTAGGGCCGCTGTAATGGACAAAAGCATAAGCGCTGGGCGTGAAATTAGAAATTCTGATAAAAAAAGAAAAAAAAAGTCAAAATCATTTTTTGTACGTATTGTGTGTTCTCAATATCTAATCATCAAGGCTTTCTCTATCGTCTCAGTATACCATAAAGCGATGACGAAAACCCGTAATAAAATTTCACAACCGATTTTGCCCCTATAGCAGACGGCACAATGGCTTCGCGGATTCAGTGGTTCTTTCTGAGGGGGTACACGACCGCGTTGTATGAGGTTGATGAGGATCGACGAAACTTCTACTCGAACTCAACTTTCGGTAGACGTTTGGAAGCGAAGAGTGCCCGTGCACACCTTTGATCGACGCTCCAGGTGCGCGAGCGCGCGAACGGCTTCCAGTGGAGCTCGCTTTCGCAATATTTGAGAAGGTGAACTTGAAAACACCGCGAAGCCGACGATCACGTACGACAACGACGCGAAGTGTATCAATGTGGAAGTGGAGGCACAGCACACGTTTCAAGGATTTCTGACAGCGCAATTGTTTATCCAGGTCGCATCTGTGTGATCAAACGAACTGTCCGAACAGATATTTATTGTCGCAGCTAGATGGAAACGGATCGACCAGAGTGAAACCGGAAATAAAGATTTAATCGGCGAACTTGTGCCTATAGAAACAAAAGAAAGGATGAGCGTCGACGGCGACAGCAGCGCGACACTGCGTCGGCGTGACAGCTGGCCGTGAGTCGACAAAGCGGCGCTCGGCCCCTTATCCACTATACATTCGGCATCCGAAACATTCGACCTATAGAACGTTCGCTAGTGAGCTAGGGCGAGAGTGGAAAGGTCGATTCTGACCAGGGCCGTACCCAGAAAAAAATTTCGGGGGGGGGGTTTTCGGGGACAACGGCGGCCATTTTGAAAATGTCTATTGTCTTATTTTCGCCTATGAATGATGTGCATCAGTGGCATATAATGGAGAGTCATAGCAAACCGGAGAACCGGTCCCGGTTTGGTACCCGGTAGCCGACCGGCGCCACTGCGCGTGCGCAGAGGTGGAGATTAAAATCGGCTGGCTGCAAATGCACCGACCATGTACCACGCACTATACTATAAAATATTTTTCGGGGGGGGTCAGAACCCCTAACCCCCCCCCTGGTTACGGCCCTGATTCTGAGCTCCTTATCTTTTACACTCGGGGTTAGAGTAAACTCGAATCTTCTAGAGGCGCGGAGAAGCGTTCCTTCCCAATCATGCACGATGGGGTCTTGCTTAAAACTGAGGAAGCAGGAGGAATATTACTCAGCGTGATGATTACAAAGCAGGTGTACGAAACACACGCCCATATTACGTTGTATAATTTAGCTTTGGGTGTTATCACAGAACGAATCTGGTACGTGGTATGCATGCCAACCAACCAATAAGCAGGGCGAGAAAAAAATTTGAACGCGACGGAGTATGCAAGGAGAAAAAACCGAGTTCATTCGTGTACTTGTTACTATAGAATATACTCCGCTCATTTGCATCACACAGGAGGCACACAGCGCCAACTTCTCCCCTAGCGGTGGAGACAGCCCGATTCCGAGAGAACAACGCTTCCGCATTGCGCTGTTCACGCTGTTTCGCTTTCGCGCTGCGCCGAGGGAGAGGGCTGCCGACGGCGCACCGAGACACCGGATCCGCCGAGACAGCAGAGACCCTCCGTCTCCAAGGCTGCGTCCACGGCGATAGATGGCTGCAGCCACTTCTTTCACCCGATTCAAAGGATGAAAAACAGTGTTGTACACCTTCCTCCAAAAACCAGCAACGAAAGCTCGTACCTTCTCAATCTTGGAACAAGTTCTCCCGTTACACGTTCCCGTTACGTTTCTGAGATTGAAACGTGTCGTTAGGTTAACGTTATTTTTGCGTATATTAATGAAATATTGTGCCGGATAATTCGTAGATAAGAACAATGCGAGGGAATGAAAATATCCACATCGAACTATACGTGTCCTGTCGCCACGATCACATATGTTCCAGTTCTTTGTTTTCGACCATCTCTCGGACACTTCCCCCATCCCTTGAAGTTGAAGGTTTAAACAATTGATAATAAGAAGCATAGCTGCCTACTAAATTCGGGCAAGAATCTAGACATATAAAAAAGAAAAAAAAGGGAACACCTTTCTTTTTTTTTCTCGATAACGTAACCGAATTCCCGTTCCACCTTTCCGACTCCTAAATGGAACGCGTTCGCGGAACGTCGTTGCTTGGAACGCCATTTCGTAGACAACACTGCAGAAAACTCCCGAGGTCGGCCGCGTCCAGCCGTTCCAACTACGCAAAAGTTGCCAGCGTCAAGGTCATTGGATTTTCGCACCGCATCCAATCAAGTGGTCGGCAAAAGTGCACCGTCACGCCGCTCATCGTCTTTGGGTGTTCGCTGTCAGTGATCACCGGATGCGAAACGAAGTATAGTAAAACATTCGGCACAATTGTTCGCGTCGTGTATAGAGAGTTTTAGATAGGCAATATGTACTATACAGCAGCATCCCACTCGATACAAACAATTTAAAAATAAATTAAAAATACACTTTTTTATGACCATGAATTGAACTCCCCAGTCGTTATCCCAAGGACCTAAAGATAGTACACACTTGCACAACCGGCGTAGTCGAAAAACAGAGCAGTTAAAAAAAAGATTTAAAAAGGAAAAGTAAAAATAAAGGGCAACGACCATTTTGTTTGGAAAGTAATTATTTGAAAAAAAGAATAATAATAACCCAGCTTATTCGTGACCTGAAGAGTGCCGTCCGCTCGGAGCCGTACATCCTCCGATAGGGCGATTTCATGAAAGACGCCTTCACATTCCGCTAAGCCTCGTTCCGCCATTTCCCCGTTTATACGCGCGTGGCAGACGATTAGCTGCTGGCGTCGTTCTTGGCGTTTGGTACATCGGACGCGCAAATAGCGAATGACGTACAAGCGTCGACGACGGAACTCAATAGCCATACGCCGGGGGTCAGATTTTGACCGCATAAACACGTGTTTAGTTTGTTTGTGTTTTTTTTTTGTTTTGTTTTTTGAAGTTGTATTGGCGGCGTAGATCCCATGGAGTCAATTCATGCAGCTTCAAAAGTAGATAGTCACATCATCAGACTTGTGCGGTACTCATTACGAGTAATCAAACTAATTGTGACGGACTACTTTTTGGAATAATTTGGTAATCAATTGAATACTTTAATTAGGAAGTAATCATGAGAGTAGTACGGTTACTTTTAGAAGTACTAAAATTACTCGTAGCGCTCTTTGTTTGTACAGATCTCATATATACCTGAAAAAAGTCCTCGAGCCGAGTCTTCGATAGGAGTATGGTATTACCAAGGTTATAGTTGATCAAGGAAGCGAGTAGCTTATAATTTGGCCATTCTAATCCGATAATGGACAGCCCGAAAGAACCGCTTTCAAAACCGGCAGAAAAAGCTCGTCTTCCGAAAACCTGAAATAAAATCGAAAAAGTAACGGTCCTTTTTTTTTCTTTTTTTTTTCAATTAACGGTTATTTATTTTTTTCTCAAGCAACCGAGCAATTGAATGTAATACTTTTTTTTCACTAAGTGTAATTCTGATCGATTACTTTTTGTTTTTAGAGATCCAGTGGCGTCACTATGGGGTCAGTGGCACCCGGGGCGGTAGCCCTCCGCGACAGATGTCATAAAATACTTTATGTTGTCTGTGTGTTTATACAGCCGGATGTTAGTCCGCCCCAAATGGGCGTCTGGTGTATCAGCTCCAGATGAGTGCCAGTGCACTCCTATCACTTTTTACATTTTGTTTGTTTTTTGTTTTTCTGCGACAATTTTGATGTAGCGCAAGGTGAAATACTATATACATTTAGGCTGCTTGATTTTTGTACCCAGTTCTGCCAGTTGTTATAAATAGGTAAAAATTTAAATACTCTCAGTAATTTTTCTTGCAAATGTATATATGACGCATGGCCTTTTTCTTTTCTTTTTTTTAACTAGACTGTTTTGGCATTTTTCACGCCAGAAATAACAAAACGCCAAAACATAGGATCTTCTATGTTTTGGTGACACATTTGGAGCCTTGTATCTTGGAAATCATTAGTAATTTCACTTATTAAATACTATATGTCTGTAGGCCTACTCATGTGCTATCTACCGATACCACTTTAGTTTATTTATTGTGACGAAATAATTTTGCTAAATGTCATCAAAATGTACATTTAGCCATAATCTAAACCCGCGTTAATAAAAATACATTTGTTTATATATGATTCCTCATTATTTCTCATCAGGGGCTGTCTTTCAAAGATTCAATCAAGTCTGCTAACGCGATGGTCGACATAAAAAGAAGATATATCGGAATGAAAGTTTTCGCCCTATGATAAAGCACCTCGACGTGGGTCTGCTGAGAACAGCCTTGCAGCGCTTCTGCAATGAAGTGCACTAACGTGATTTAATTGGCAAGAATAGCTTCGCTGGCCTGGCTGAAAACCCTGCGTGCTGGGCCAGTAACTCGAGCTCAAGTGTTTTTTTTCCCAGGTGTAATTTTCAAGCATGATATATACTCAGGGACGTCAATGAAGGAATACCTGGCGGCGGACCAAACGCAACTCGACGGAGATTCCTGACAGCAAAAAACAAAAGATTCTAAACGTCGGAGCTGGAAAGAAAATAAGACAAACTAGAAGCCGCATTCAGTTAAAACGTTTTTTTTTTTTTTTTAACTGAATGCGGCTCCGACTTTCCAGCTTATTGGTTATGCTTCGCGTGTGGTACGTGAGCTGTAACTCAATGTGCGTCAAGATTTTTTCAAGTCGTTGCCCAGTCGGGAGAGGGGTCAGCTCCAGTTACCCACTTCTATAAGCGTTACTGTAATTGCCGATTAATTCCAGAAGCATCAGAATACCTGCTGTGAAAATGGAGACACTAGACTCAGTTTGGTGCGTGAAAATTGTGACGTTTTTACCTTATACGGAGAAGGTATAATAGCGTCTGGGTATTGTACTTCTTCACCAAGTGCTGCACAAGGACGATATTGGTCGTTTTATTCATATTCCAGACATTAAACATGCCGTGAAAGTAGTTAAAGGGGGGTGGCAACGATTTTAAGATTAAAAGAATTTGCATCTCGTCATTTTTACGTTGTTTTTCGTGTCGCGGAGGTTAGAGAAAACATCTCGTTCATTAAAAATTACACCATCTTCCCGAGGGGAACCATGGGGTGATGCGGAGCATCGCGGATCGTAATTAATTTATTCCCTTCTTGACTGATTTCTTTTGGCCGGCCGGATTTGGGCTGCGGCGGACGCGAGCGGCCGAGAAACGCTAGCAGACGACAGCCGCAGAGTTGCGGGAAAGCCCACCCCACTGGAAAGCCCTGGCGTGGCGCTGCGACCCGCGCGCCCAAAACTATCCTCCTTTCACTCCTCCGGGGGAACGCGCGCAGCGCGCTACCGCTGCTTATATTCACACTTGAAGGAGAGGAGACTAGAGGAGGAGAGCTGCGCATGCGCGCGCGGTGTGAGTAGAAGCGAACGCACGCGAAGTGCACGCAGCTGGTAGAGAGAGAGAGCGGAGAGCGTAACGCGCAGCTGTTGGAGAGAGGGAAGGAGGAGCGTTGCGCATGCGTAGTGTGAGTGCGGACTACGACGCCGCGGGACATAGACCCGAGCAAGAGATGCTCCGCATCTAAAAATGTCGCGATTCCGCTGCATCATCACAAAGCAAAAGTCGAGCTTTTTCCCCCACCTGCAGCCGCAAGTGGCAGCCGAAGGAACTACGGTGAGAAGATTATGTGACCTCGCTCGGCTCTTAGCTGCAGCATAACGCCCGCTAATGTCAGCGGAGAGAGGGAGAGGAAGCGTCCTCCGAAGATAGCACACGGGAAGCTACACGGCACTCCGAATGACGTCACTAGGAGGGGGACCAGGTGTGACCCTGAAGACTGGGAGTGAGTTAAGAAGTGCCAGAAATGCCAATATATATATATATATATATATATATATATATATATATATATATATATATATATATATATATATATATATATATATTACGCAACCACTAGGACACGCAGGAGAAATCGGTTTTCTGTTCTTTACTTCAGAAGTGTGAGAGGGCAACTTCCACAAATTTTTGACCGAAGTCCGGAAATCGTTGCACCGCCCCTTTAAAGGAGCTGTGCAACGATTTTAACGTTGAAAAAATTGGCATCTTCTACTTTTGACATTGTTCAGCTTGTCACAAAGGACAGAAAACACACCTCCTTCCTTCGAAATCTTGCAATTCCGCCGCGTAATCGCGAGGCAAAATTTAGAATATTCCCCGACCTGCAGCCGCGAGCGGCGGCCATGAGAAACACGCGGCATGACGTCAATCGGGATCTTGAAGAAAGATAGCAAGTTGTGCGGATACCTGCTCGATAAAAGGTAACTTTTCTATAAATCTTGTCGTTCCAACATAAATATAAATGCGTCAAAAACCTGGTATCATCGACAACTTTTATTGTATACGTAGTTTTAGTGACGCCATCTATCCTAGTTGCACAAAACCGTCAGCTCTATCTGCTACCGCGAACAGCCGCCAGAAGCCGGAGGGGGAGGGGGACAGGGCCGGACGGGTATGGCCGGACCCGGATGAGACTTTCCTCCTTTCACCATATTGTTCGCGCTGCGCCAGCGCGTGGTCAAGCGGTCGCGAGCGGATGAGTTCTCGCTGCTCACTGATGGCTCTAGAGAGAGAGCTTCACCGGAACCCCGCGCGACCCCCATTGACGTCACAGCGCACGTGACTCGGAAGATGGTGAAGGAGTTGAGAGGTGCCGAAAACCTCAATCTTTGTCCATTTTTAAAACAAAAACTAGGACATGCAGGCAAAAGCGGTTTTTTGTTCACTTTAAAAAGATCGAGTAACACATCCCCAATTTTTTAAGCAAAGCAATGGAAACTGTTGCACAGCTTCTTTAAGGCTAAAAAGACGTTGCAGTAAAGCCAACTTGCAAAATTGTCATTTTGCCGAATTGAGTGCATATTTGCTTTCTTAAAGGGATGCTGAACCGAAATCTGGATTCCACAAAAACAGGGCGGCAAAAGCGTGCAACGGGATGCTGCAAACACCAAAGCATCACAGCGATATTTCGAACGGATGACCATATTTTCCAAAAAATGAGGCGCGCATTTGACAGATATGTTTACGTCTCGTTTCTCCGAGAAGGAGAGGGAACGGCATCGCGTCTTCTCCGCCTCGCCGCCTTGAGCGAGCGAAGCGAAGAGAGGAGGAAACGAGATATCTTGACGTCACGCGCCTCGTCGGCCCTCGTTCAATCTCGACCTCTTTTTCCAAAAATACGGCCGTCGATTCTAGATATCACCTTACGAGTACTGTTATAGGGATTGTAGCGTTCCGCCTACAGCTCCTGCAATGTTTTCTGAAATCCAAATTTCGGTTCACCATCCCTTTAAGTAGGGATGCCGCGAACTTTTTTCGAACCGAAGTTTCGATGATCGAATCGAGCGGTTCGAAAGGTTCAAAAGATTTCGAATTTTCGAACTTTCTATATCGTAAAATTCGACGGAAGTCGAATTTTCGAACTTGTAAAACTAAGAAGGTCGACGCTTTTCGAACCGTCGAACTTATTACGCTAGAAAATTCGATCCTTTTCAAACTTTCGAACTTATTATGCTGCAAAATTCGATGCTTGTCGAACTTTCGAACTTGACAGACCAAAAAAATCGATGAATTTCGAACTTTCGATTTTCTTGCACCAAAAAGTTCGAAGCTTTTCGAACTTTCGAACTTCCTACGCCAAGGAATTCGATAATTTTCGAACTTTCGAACTTATTTATCTAGAGAATTCGAAAAGTTTCGAACTTTCGATTCCTGTAAAATCAAAAGTTCGACGAACTTCGAACTTTTAGGGTAAAAGTTCGACGTTCGTCGAACTTCGAAAGACCGGCGGACGGTTTCATTTGAATTCAAGTAGTGAGGTACAATCTTAATTTTCTTTCTCGAATATTTACACGCGGTGCTGCGTTCCTTACGAAAGACAATGCCGCTTATTACAATGTTCTGGCAAGCTCAGTCTTAAAGAAATAAATTCCCGAAGGGGCGAGGAAGGACGACGGGTTTTTGACGATTGTCGTTGGTGCCATATTTGAAGCGCGCTAAGGCCGAAGCTATTTACGGTAGAGATGTTAAACTTTTTTTTAAGAATGATCTATGTATAGCCTAGGTAAGTGTCGTCATTGAGTTTCGAAGAAATGTCCAAACATGTATCTACGGGCAATTATGTCCTAAACGTGGTATTTTCTTTTTTCGTCTAAGTTGTTTGAGGTATCGCATTTAAATTAACACTACAGACAGTACATATAATTGCCATCTGTAGAATACAAAATAATATGGAATGAGGAATAAATTAACTCATGGGGGAAGATTTCTAATAATAATCAAGTTCAACACGTCACTAATTTTTTTTTTTTTTGCTTTACGTTTTTGGGAAGTGTTTTTTCTAGCTTGTACACATTTTGGTAGGAGAAACTTGTTTCGAAGTTCTGAGTTTCTGAATATGCAAGAATACAAAACTTCCGGCGGGATCTTTATAGTTTCTTTTTTTTTCTCCATCTTTTTATCCCCGCATTCATTGTTATGTTTATTTTTCTTTTACCAATGGCACAGTTCTTTAGGTCGAAAAGACATAGCTTTGAACTTCCGAACCTCTAAGCATGTGACAAGTAGTGCCTTCTGACAACGAGTTTCCGAAAATGACGATTCTACGCGATCTTTTATGCAGTGAAGAGCGACAGTAGCTATACATATACATAAATAATTTCAGGTTAAAATAAGCTCGATCACGCCCTCTTTCCCCGTATTGTTTTCTTTAACAGTCCGAAATATCTGGAAGGGGGAAGGGGGGCTAGAGCACCTCCCCCCTCCCCCCGTTTTTCCTCTTCCGACGCCACTTGTATTGTAGAACGCTCCTCGACGTCGAGTTGTGTCGGCTTCTGTGCTTTTTGCGGGGCGTTTCCTCCGTCCCGGAAAATAAACCTCCAGGACAATTACAAACTAAACTTACTATATGCCAGCGTCACTCGGGCGGCGTTCGATCAGATTACTACCAGCGTGCAAGGGGTGGGAAGGTAGTTTGCCAGGTCGCTTCAAGGTTTTTTTGAGCCTCAACCTCCTGCCCGCCCCTGGCCGTTTCGAACTGGATGAGTATCGTAAAACAGTGCGTTCGTGTGATCACTTCTGCGCTATGCATGTTAAAGACCCCCCCCCCCCCCCTCCCCCGGGCTGGCGGTCAAAATTACTGATCTATGGTCACACGTCACTCTGCGCTGGCAAATATTCCAGCACATAAAAAAAATTCAAAATCTTCGAAGTTTTTTTTTTTCAAAATTAGCTTTAAAAGAGATTCGAAACCTTCGAACTTTTCGAACTTTATGTAGAAAGAAATTCGAAATCTTCGAAGTTTTCGAACTTTATGACTGTAAAAATTCGAAGCGTTCGAATTTTTCGAATTTTATATCCAAAGAATTTCGATATCTTCGAATTTTTCGAACTTCAGATCCCAAGAAATTTAAATTTTTCGAATATCTCGAATTTTTAAGTTAGGAAAGTTCGAAATCTTCGAATTTATCGAACCTCAAGTAAAGGAATATTCGAAATATTCGACCCGAAATTTTAGAAACCATGAAAGCTTCGACCTTCTCGAATTCGAAACTCCACTGTGATCGATATTTGCGAAGTTTTCGATTTCGAACCTCGGTCGATACGAAAATATCGAAATTTTTCGAATGCGAACCCCAGTTCGCTTCGAAAATATCGAAACCTTTCGAAATCGAATCTAGGGTGGTTCGCGACATCCCTACCTTTAAGCACTTCTAGAGAAAATACAACAAAATAAGGGGTAACTTTGATTATGCGTACAGAAAGTAGACATCATTGGCAGCAATATAAGAAATAAATAATAAGTGGTCGTGTTTTAATAACGCTGGCTCAAATTATGGCTAAATTTACTGTTTGATGAAACTTTAAATTGTATGTAAATTATTACGTGAAATTGAACTACACTATAATTTGTGTGTTCGATTTCAAATAAAACTACCTTACAAAAAAATTGTAAGCTAGTAAAATGTACGTAACAAATGCTCTATAAAGTTTTACTCCAGGGAATAGATCCCGTCAGATCAACATCTGTCGCTTCGAAGGTTTTTACTGAGCAAGCCATTTTATTTTAAACCGTAAACCTTTTGAAACACTATTGCAACAACCCAAATTCCATTCGCGTACGCGGTCCGGATATGAACAAAATAGAAATGAAACGCACTGTTGAGTATATTATAAAAAAAAAAAAAAACAGTGGCGGAGGATTGAAAGCATCAGTTTACTTGATTTAGTGAGTCCGTGGCCATGATCATGAGATCTATAGAGTTGGTTCTGTTGGTCGTTGTCTGTCGTGCCACCAGCGTTGCAGAAGCCGGTGACGGTAAGATGGCTGGGAAATTTTTGTTTTAGTTGTTTGTAGGATCGTACTTTCAAAGCGGTCGCTAGCCAAACCGCTGCAAAAGCGTGATCCTGTCCGACCTTCGAGTTTTAAGGACGTAGTATCTTCATTCACGCACTTCAAATGTTTTATATATATATAAACAATCTAGAGGTTGTTTTAAATGCGCTATGCGTAGAACAAGCCGCATAAATAAGTCAATGAACGGAGCGCAATGAATTTTTTTTTTTCACGAAGGTGCTTTTAGGTGGTGACTGCTCACACTCAAACTTCGCGAGAGCGTAGATTAGGTTGTCTCCAAAACGTAGCCATGCGAGCTCCGATGCATGGGTCCTTGACGCAAAGGGAACGAACGGAAGGGCCATATGGCACATTTGGCACGCCTTGCAAAATTTGAATTCCAAACGCACATGCCTTATATTGGGCACGCGAACGTCGTTTTTGCCTATATATGTTTGTCTTTGCAACCATAGCCTACTCTATACTCACAAAGCCTGGCAGTTCGATGATCTGCCAGGCTTTGTCAATATATATAGGAGGCTATGACTGAACTTAAAAATGGGGAAATGTTAAAAATAAAGCGAGAACGGCGACTGTGCACTTTTCATGTCCCACATACCTGCAGCCTGTTAGTCCTCTGCACACAGCAGTGGCAATTGCGAGCCGCTCCCGGGTGGCTTAACGAAAAGATCCGGAACGCCATAGTAGTGTTTGGCGACAGGCAGGGCTACTTGCGAGAAGTAACACATTTAACGTTTAACCATTGTCCAAAACGTTCATCATCAACGAGCCCAACAACGACTACTGTTACATTTAACTATATGTATGACTGATAGTGATGACCGCCTGCAGGAGTAAGCTCGCAAGCAAGTCAAGGTGCGGACGACGAACATTCGGTACATAGCCGTTTTAGAGCTCAGCTCTTAGGCGCCCGTTTCCGGCTTGAGCGGCGTCACTGTCGGCATCGCCGTCGGCGTAACCGCGCGGTGCATGATGGGTAAATTTCCCCGCCAAATTTAGCAGAAAATTTTCCCCGCTAAATTTAGCGGAAAAATTTTTCCCGCTAATCCCCGCTAAATCTGGCGGAAAAATTTCCCCGCTAATACTAGAGGAAAATTTTCCCCGCTCTAGCGGAAAAATTTCCCCGCTAATACCAGAGGAAAATTTTCCCCGCTAAATCTAGCGGAAAAATTTCCCGCTAATACAGAGGAAAATTTTCCCCGCTAAATCTAGCGGAAAATTTTCTCCCGCTAATACTAGAGGAAAATTTTCCCCGCTAAATCTAGCGGAAAAATTTCCCGCTAAATCTAGCGGCAAAATTTCCCCGCTAATACTGAAGAAAATTTTCCCCGATAAATTTAGCGGAAAATTTTCCCCGCTAAATTTAGCGGGAAAATTTCTCTGCCCCCCACCCCTCGAGGTCACGTGACCCCCAGGCCATGTGACACTACCCCCGGGTCACGTGACCCCCCCCCGTGCCTTCCCCTCCTCCTCAAGAGCTGCACTCCAATCCGGCATTACAGGGAGTTGTAAACGGCTTTCATTTTTTGCTCTATTTTTAATATTTCATCACCTCTGAGTTGAGCTCTAAAAAAAATAAACAAAACATTTTTAGCGAAACGACGTTCGCGTCCCCGAGTTCAAGTATGCGTACGTAAAGAATTCGAATTTTGCAAGCCGTGTCAAACGTGCTTGTTTTAAAGCCGTTCCCTCTACATTGCGGGACACTGTAAGCGCGAACACGCGTCATCGGCGTTCTTTTGCATTTTACTCAAACGGAGTATTGATGGGCAACCTACTGCTCTGAATAAGGACATTCCACGATTTTTATGTAAATTGTACTATTCGGCAATAAAGAGAAAAAAATTAGCGATGGCTCGTTCGCATTAAGAGTCTCGCGCTGTGAATATACTGAGTGTCATGAAACATTCACATGCTGCCGCAAAGCCTTCAAAGAACTCATAAAACTAGGCCCGACAAAAAAAATATGCTAATTTTAAAACAAATTGCCTGTTACGGGAGACGTCAGGGGTTGAAAAAAAAAAACACCATTAGCAAACGAAATACGTAATATATAATGTGTTTTTTTTTTCCAATTAACGGAAATAAACAGATGGTTCCAATTAGAAGCTTGATGACCGTCATCTAAAACTCCTAGATCACTCAATTTTAGGAAGGCTTAAAATGCAAAAACGCGAATCATAATAAAGGTAAAAAAAAATAGTCATCCGGGTTTTCTCATTGCCAGAGTTGCACCTGCTGCGTTCCCGCGTTCCTAAGATTGACGGATTTAGTGGTTTCTGATGACGCTCAGCAGCTTCCTAATTGGAACCGATGCTTATTTTTACGAATTGGAAAATTAATTAACAAATTTCAGGTAGTTAGTTTGCTAATTAGTGTGTTTTGTACAACACTTGACGTCCGCGGTATCGTGGCCGGCAGGCGTTGCCAAAAAGAGTTTTTGCTTTTTCTTAAAAAAATATTAATTTGTAGGGACTTTTTAGAGCATTGGCAGAAAGAGCCGGCACCCACGTATACAGGGTGTTTTTTTGTTTTTTGTTTTTTAGACTGCAAATATTTAAACGAAATTGTCACCGGAAATAAAGAAATTATTCGTGCAGAATAACATTCGGCGGATGTCAGGGCATATCTGTATACAAAAACAATGCTTGATTAGAAGTTTTAGCTATCTTTTAGACATTTATTTTTAGCTGGTATATTTCAGTTGCATATTTGTAGCGCGTTGTTAATAATGTACACCATACATTATTGTTGTTATCCCGTTGCAAGTTGCCGAAATTCGCCATGTGATTACTCAATGTGCTTTCCTAAAATCTAACAGATTATCTGGTCTATATTGTGGCTGCCGGATCCCCAAATGAAATATTCCAGGTAAAATAGTTATAATAAAGTTAAATGGCAAATTTTAGTTAATGAAGTCGTTAATTGTATTTATACTGGTGCCCCGGTGTTCTTTCTGGTCAATAACGTTATTCTGCTTGAATAACTATACTTCGTTTCAGTGCATTTTTTGTTTTATATCATTGCCATCTTAGAAAAAAAGCACTTGTAGGTATGTATTCACTAGAACATGAAAGAATTATTTGCTGTTATGTAGAAAACAACGCCTTCACTGCGTTCGCTTCTTCTCCTTGCAGCCGGGTGTCTCAATGGCAGCCTCCCAAATATTCTGGGACTCGGAAAGGTACGTTTCAGAAACACTCCACATAGATCCTGCACACCCAGAATAAGGGCGCTATGGATTAGGCGCTATTGTATTCCGGTTTGAGTATTACCACTTCTACAACCGGTTTAAGCTTTATACAGACTCCTGGAGAATCCGGCAATTTTGCAGGGGGTTATTTCAGCAATCAGCGCAATTCTTGGAACAAACTGCAGGTAAGGTCGGCGAGGAAGTTATCCCAACACGAACAACTTACAAAGAGGTGCGACTGTGTTTCGATCTATCAAACAAACCGTCATGCGCAGAATACTTCTTTTTCCCCATCAAAACCTCACCAAGCAACATTGACGGCCGCCATTTCTTGGGCAGAAAAGCGTGTGATTGGATCCGAGTCCTCGCCGAACTGTGACGCAACGCTCGTTCTCGATACGAACTAAGCCGAATTCACGCCGAACGCTGCCGAGTGCTTTCGGCGCAATGGCGCCCTCGGGTAATTATAGCGCAGCAGCTGTACTAGATGGCGCGCGCGTTTGAAAATGGAATGTGACCCTTTTTAGAATTACGGGTCACCGCATGCGTCGCGGCTTGCCCGCATAGCCAATAACTGCAATCTACTGAGGCGGACTGGGCAAACAGTTAACAAGGCCAAAAATATGTTTATATATCTATCACTCTAAGAAATCTGGAGCGTGAGGACCATAAAATATTTCCAGTTGAGCTATAGTCACTGGATGCTTGGAAAAGTGGCGCCATATTGCCTTCCCTGCTTGCTAGCCGAGCACGAACAAATACTATATCATACAGACGACCAAACCTCGGCAAGGCGATTGGCTGATCGGTCTCAGTTGCCGTGGCAATCGCCATTTCGGTCCATTCTAATTCTAATCTATCAAAGGGTCGTTGTGAACCAGTCGCTCAAAGATCGCTATGGAGCACCTTCGTATCTGAAAGCGTTCCTCGCCAATATAAGTGACTTTCGCAATGGGCATGCAGTCAGCTCTTCAATCATGCTTATCTCCTCAGATCTCTTACGATTTTATCAAACTGTTTTTGCATATTTCAAAACAAAAATATTTTTTTCTGTAGTGTTCTTAGGCATTGGCGCCTGCACGTGGTGGCGGTTCACAGATGTGTGCTTGTTTCGCCACTGTGTGGATATCAAAGTCTCGGTATTCAAGATACTGTTTTTTTAAAGCTACCCGTCACCAGCGAATTTAGATAGGCTCCCCAAGAATGGAGAAGTGAAACAGAAACTGCCTGTTCCAGGAACCGAAATGACGACCATAAAAGGAGCTTTGGGCGCTTTCCCAGGATCCAGTGACATTAGTGGAGCTAATGCGGAGATCAAGATCGTCTGCTGCCTCTTGAGCAGGGGCTGCGCTGATGTCAAAACGCCGAGCTCTGATTGACTCCGATTGGAAGGATAGTGGGTAGACCTCAAGGCAGCTGTAGCATTGAGGTCTACCCACTATCCCTCCATCAGAGCCAATCAGAGCTCGGCGTTTTGACGTCAGCGCCACCGCTGCACAAGAAGCATGGCGAACTTGCGCTCCGCATACACCTAGAAAACGGGGCCTGTGTCACCCCCCCCCCCCAGCGTTATCATCATCATGATCATCATAATAATGATTTTATTCACTTTACAAACACATAAAAATAACGCTGGCATACAAAAGCAGCATCCTGCTTGTGCGTGGGTACACGCAGCGCCGCCATGCTTGCGTAAGCCTCGTTGCCAGCGTCTCACAACGAGCGCGTTTGCCGCTTGGGGGCTGGTCGGAGATCCACAAACGATGACGTCATGCGCAGGCGCATTGGTTGTGCACGCGCTTCCTTCAGGGCATTCCTAAAACTGCTCTTGCTGTACCGTTGGAAATGCACTCAAGCCTTCTCTTCTTCAAATATTCAATGTTTTTTTTTCCAGCACTAATTAGGCCGGAAACAGGAAGTGAGCGCAGTGAGAACGAACCTAGGTCATCGACTCATCGACGCTACACTTTGTGCTGTATACGAAGAGCGGCTGCTAGACAGTTTGAACGCTCCGGACTCGGTGGCTCTTGACCTGCACCCTCATTAACGTTGCTCTACCAAATACTACTTTACTAGGGAATACATATCCTACTCCGCGTAAATCTAACGACATTGGGACCGACAGGATTTGCGTACCGAGCTGGATCGGCGCGCGCAACCTCGCGGCGTTTTTCTTTTTGAATTGGGAGGGCTGGCTGCTGCTGTCTATCGTAGAAACCCAGAGAGAGGACGGCGACAGCCGTCTCTGCTGCCTTGCCGAACCCGGTGTCTCGGTACGTCGGCGGCAGCCCTCCGCCCTCTGCCCCAGGCGCAGCGCGAAAGCACGATAGCTCGATGCGCATGCGCAGACGCGGAGTGCCCCCACCGCCACGGTAGGATTTGGCTCTGTCAAAGGCGATGCGCGGAACAGGGGGAGAATAAAAATAAATAATGTAAATCATGATTTATATCGTGATTCAAATGAGACCAGTTTTATAATATGATGATTTAAACCAAACATTTTTCCCCCCAAAATATTACCGAAAAAAAATTATTTTTTTTAATTTACCGTTTGTGTATTATTTGATGATTTCACATTTAAATATAGAATCATAAAGCAAGAAATATTTATGTAAGTCTCATCACGAGCTACAATATGTTCTATTCTGAGCAAATCAAAGCGTTGATCTCGATTTCTACCTTTCTATTTGTTCGTCAGCTACGTAACATCCTACTGCAACAAAATCGGAACGCAAAAGAAACGAAAACCACAAAAGAAATTTTAAACAAAAGCTTTTTAATTAACTATAAAAAATCAAGCTGTTTTCGTTCTACTATGGTGGAGATAATATCAGTAAAAAGTTGTTAATTAAACTATACATTACATTTGTAGAAACATGATTTGTGCAGTGCAAACAAACAATAAACTGCAATAAACAAAAAAAGTCGCGATTTCTGTTTACTTTGGAACGGAGTGAAATGTATTCCCCTTGTAGAGTATTTGACTACGTTTATTGCCAGGCAAAAAAATACTGCACCGCAGCATGTTGTTCTGTCCTTGGTTTTGATGGTGCATTAGCTTGGGCCATTTTGAGGCCCATCACGAGCACTATTTGTTTTGGATGCACAGGGTTCCCAGATGTTTGTTTCCTGTAATGTCCGTTACGTTCACCGTTTCACGTGTAAACCAGCGTTTCTCGATGGCAAATAAAGAGAAGTTTTAATCTAAAAAAATACCTCTCGAAAGAAACTGCCCGACTTGGTGATTCTTCCCTTTGCCCGGGAAGAATCACCAAGTACAGGCGATTCTTCGGGAAAAGGGAAGTGGGGAGCTAGGCATTTCACCTGTCCCGCCTTTAGCGAGGAGCATATTCCACCGCCGATAACACCTTGGCGCCTCGTGAACGGACATTCTAAAGAGACGCCCTGCCGTCTTCACCATGGCTCGCTTGTGTTTCTGGGATGAGCTTTTATTTGTTTGTTTCGTAATTAAATTCTAGAGCGCAAGTACGGCTTCAGGGCGCTGGCCATCTTGCTCGCTGGGTGCGATTGGGCGCATCCTAATCCGATTACGAAGCCTTGCTAAGGCGTCATAATCGGATTATAGCCACGCCCAAGCGCACCCCACTGAGCAAAATGGTGGCACCCTGAGACCGGACTTGCAAACGTGTATAGACGAACTCAACTCATTGACGTCACGCCACTTTGGTGGCGCTGCTGTCGCTACTCAGTGGCGGATCCAAGGGAGGGGGGGGGGGGCGACGGGGGCGGCCGTTCCCCCAAACAAAGTTGACCCCCTCCCTCCCTCCTTCTCGGAGGGCAATTTGACAATTTGACATGGGTGGACCCCTTGCACCAGAAAGAATGGGAGAATAATATCCTTACAAATTTTCCGCCCCCCCCGCGCCAAAACGGAGTTCTGGATTCGCCCCTGTCGCTACTGCGCGTGCGCAGACGCTCCACTCCTCCCGAATTTGGTTTCTGCGCATGCGCAGTGCCCAACACCTGGTGTGGGCAAAGCGGACTTGCTGAAAAACACTGTGTGAAGTCCGGACGCAACCGACGCTACGAGCTGATGGGGCCAATCAGACGGACGCCAGAAAGCACACCCTTATGGTGTTCGTTCGTGTTTCTGCTATCCGCTAATGCCGCAATAGACCCTTTTTCAAAACTCCATCTTGCAACATGGGCGGTCGCCAGTGCTAGGTGGCGCAAGCTACCACCCTTTATGAAGGCTACAGTCGTTAGCATCCATCCAACCATCCATCCTTGGACACGAAGCGCGTGATTGGTTCCGAGTCCTCACCGAGTGCTGACGCAGCCCGCGTGTCCAATAAATGCGTGGGCATCGTAGCGGCGTGCGGTCGTGTATCACTACTGCCGCACTGCGTGATGCACGTTGAAGACCCCAGGCTAGCGGTTGTACTGCACTGGCTAAATGTCTCATCTACAGCTGGGAGACTCGTTGCCTGTTGAGGCAGACCAAGTTCTAGGCTCTGTAAACATACAGACAACCCATTTTGTTTAGTGTGCGATTTGCCAGTGGCGTTACAGGCATTAGCGCGGACTTTCAAAAGAGAATCCATTCTAACGAGATGCACGGTCGCAAATAAAGAGAGGTTTTGACCTTTGCGCAATATTCATTGCGCAGAAGAGATATGCTACTGACGTCAAACACAAATGTGAGACCAGCCATGTATTCGATAACGAATCTACAGCTGCGGTATCGGCGGTCAAATGGTATGTCTGTTTTTGCTATAACTCTCTAGAAAAAAATAAATAATAACTTACCCGTTTACTTTAGACGTCGTATCTTCTTATAAATACCTTGGTGTTCAAATTTCATCTAACCTTACTTAGAGCGTTCACACCTCGTACGTTATGCTAACCGAATGTTCTAGTATTACCTTCGACGTAACTTTGCAAAAGCTTGCCGTTTCAGTTTGGGATGCCAGCCATGGAAAACTTGATGCACTCACTTGAAATGGTTTAAAATATTTCTGTTCGTTTCATATTGTCTAACTATAATTGAACTGCAAGCACCAGTACAATGAAATCTAACTTTCATATGCCATCCCAGTATCTCGCCACAAAACATATCTCTTCTCTGCCTCTTTCACAAACTGTTTCTTCATCCTTCCTTGCGCTGCCAAACATATTTTACCCCCCCCCCTTTCCCAAAAAATCTCATCTCGATTAGGTCATGTTCATAAAGTCAGGATTCCATCGTCTAGAACTCGTGCTTTTATTTCAGTCATTCTTTCTTCGCACATCAGTGTAGTGGAATAACCTTTCCGCCCCAACAGCAACAATCGAAGATCACCTTGTTTATTCGGCGCTTTCCATTCAGTCGAAGATCACCAGCAGTTCAAGAACGCCATAGCTAATATTGTATAACTAGAGTCAGTTTACTATACCAAGAATCACTGCATTTTTTATCTATACTAATACATTGTACCCACTCCCCTCTCTACTGGCTTTGGCCCTGAGGGCATATGGAATAAGTAAATAATAAAAATTCGTAAGGCAAGTAAAGAAATATTCTCAATGTCTTCTGAAACTGTGCAATTTAGTCAACCAACCCTCGCTCCAGATGCGCAAATATACAGGGTGTTTCACGAAGGTGGACAACTTCAATATTGCAAAAACTACGCGTTGCAACAAAAAAAGAAAAAGGCTTGTGCTGTTTTGCGTCCTGGGCCAGGGGCCTATTTAGGAAAATTATTAAAGTCCGCGATAACTAGATTGTTAATTATTTTGCGTAATTATCTTTTTTAATATTGTGTTTAATAGCTTGGATTCAATTAGAAACTTGCTGAGCATCATCGAAAAACACCAAATCAATAAACTGCCGCCGCATTTTACGGCTTTCTGAAAAACCGCGCAACTCCGACGTGGTTTTAGGTTTCGGTTTGCTATCGGAGCGCATCTCGGCTCCGACGGCACCGCGCCCCGTGGAGAAATAGTGCAACCGACCTCTGGTGCGCTGTCCTCGCCGTCGCTCATAGATGGCGGCAACCTTTCGCAGCCTTTCCACTCTGGTTTTCACGCAGAGTTTTCACCAGAATGGAGAGGCTGAATTTCTCTACGCGTCGTCGCCTAGGTCGTCCTAGAAGTCGTCCTTGAGGTCGACCTAGACGTCGTTCTTGAGGTCGTCCCAGATGTCGTCCTTGAGGTCGTCCGAGAGGTTATATCTTTGGAGGTCGTCCTAACGTCGTCGTCGAGGGTCGTCTTGAGGTCGTCCTCAACGTTGTCCTCAAGGTCGTTCTTGAGGACAACTTTGAAATCGTCCTTGTACTCGGAAAGCACCAGAAAAATAGTATGTCAAATTGCTGGGAATTTGGGTTTCATACGTGAAACGTTCTTGCATCACGTGACATCAGTTCACGTAGCGACAATTTCCCCGCTAAATTTAGCGAGGAAACTAAATTTGTGTGAGGTTACAGGTCGTTAATTTTCCCTCTAAACTTAGAGGGTGGAATTGACGTCACGCGACCTGATGTCACATGACAGGTATACACCAATTCAACATATGCCCGCTAAATTTAGCGGAGAAACTGGATTTTTATGTTGGTCTGTGACGTCCCATAATGCAACATTACGCGAGTTGCATTATGGGACGTCACAAACTTCACAAAATGCGGCTTCACGGAATTCGAAGCAGCCAAAGAACGTTTCAAGCTGAAAATACTTTAGGTAAAGTACAAGCACACACTCAGAGAATATATACTTCAAATAAAGTACAAGTTTTCTAGACATACTTGAGGAAGGTTACAAAATTAGCCAGCGTAAAGCGACTATGTGTGTTTCCTAAAAGTATCGTCCTCTCTATTAATTAAAATTTAAAAACAAGGTTAGGCAGGATGGCAGCAACCTCCTAACCATGGCTGCCACGGACACATTCGGCATGACACGCACCCAGTGTTTCTCCACAAGGGACAAACTTTCTCCGAGGAGGTAGAGTTGCAGGCCATCCTTCTGGGAATAAGGACACTGATGGAACCAACACCCCACGCTTTGACCAAAGCAACCATTTTCACGGACAGCCTAGAGGCTCTCAAGGCCCTACGAGGCCCCGTACGGCGGAACTCTACTCCTTACTACATCAAGGAACTCTGCAAAGAAATTCATAGGAACTACAATATCGTGGTCCAAGTGCAGTGGATACCCGGCCATAGCGGGAACGCGGGCAACGAGGAGGCACACAGACTCGCGATGGAGGCTCTTCTCAATCACCCCTCGGAGTCGGCAGTGCCCACCCTCCAATACAAGCCGCCTCCAGAAGAGCAACGAATGGGAATAAGATACGAAAACAAGGAGGAACTACGAAACACCATTCCCCCACTACAACGCCCCATACCCCGGAACATTCCCAGAGGGGCACAAGTCCTCCTTACCAAAGCCCGCTCCGGATTCGCCCTTACTGAAGACATCATCACAAGATGGGAATACTACAAGCAACACAAAACCACGCAGATCCCCTCGGCTCTACTACTTTGTAAGCAGTGTCGACAGGAACCACCAACGGTCATTCATCTACTATGGTCCTGCCCGGCTCTAGCAGCCATTCGCGACAAGCACAAGCCACCAGGAGTCCAGACACTCCACGAATGGATATATCCCAATGACAACGTCAACGCAACGCTGCTTGCACTGTGGAACTTTGCCAAGGAGGCCCACCTTGTCAGCAGAACATGAACTGCAGAATGCCCCCACCGTCCTTCCCTCTCCCCATACCGGCCACAGAGCCATCCTGATTCAATGAATTCATTCATTCATTCATTTATTTAGTTCATTTATTTACCGATACTGCCACTCTCCCTTGAGAGCCATGCTAGGAATAATGGGCGATTTGTTCATAATATCACATTTACATTTTTTTTGTGATATGAACATTAGTTTGATCGATTTATTTATGAATTTTATGCAACCGTGTACAACCGTGTACCGTAATCGGTCCCATTCCCACAGTATTTCAAGTGCTATAGTGATTTTCATTAAGATAACCAATTCAATTGAATTATTTGAACACAAAAGTTTGGAATTCACCGTATAAGAAACGGTCACAGACAGCTTGCGTTGTCTGGCGAATAGAAATGTACTTTCAGCGGCTCGCGACGTCGAAATCTACGCGGCATATTTGTTCAAACAAGTAGAAAGAACTCTGTCTATACATATTTATATATAAAGTGGCGTCTGGCGTTAGACGTCAGCCAAACTTGACGATGTAACTTTTTTTTTTTGCGATTTCTTTTAAATTTTATTGGGCAAAACGGAAGACAAATGCCGGGCTTAATTTGACGGCCCTGTCACTTATATCGTTTCTTGAATGCGCCGGTAGCTAAGCTGTTCATATAACAAATATTTGATTCCCTAAGCTGAAATGATCTTAATGTTTTAATATGATTGTCTAAATATGATTGTGATGGATTCCATACAGCAGACGCAAATTCCAACTTTGGGCGACATAAGTTTCATAAGCTAGTTTTCGTACACGCTAGGTGGAGTTGGCTTTAAATTACGTTTAATAAAACCGAGAGTTTGTGCCGGGTTAGTTATAAAGTCAACACGATACGTTCATGAAAGATTAGATGATAGGTTTAGGCATGTATTTATAAGAAGCATCAGAGGTTACTATGTTGCTGCCTATAGAGTAAGAATAAACTGAACTGTTAATTTTTTCTGGTGAATGAAATGACTTTTCTTTTGAAATTAGGTTTGGCACCAGTCCTTGATCTTGGAAAGATCTTCCCGTACTTTTATATGGTCGTTCGGGTATGAAATGGTACGGTATAAAACACAATCATCTGCGAAAAGTATAATCGACGAAGTGATGTTGTGGGGCAGGTCCAGGGGTTTCCCCAGGATTCTAATCAAGGGGGGGGGGTGTCCCAATGGCTCGGGGAGGGGGGGGGCGATGCGAGGCGAGGCTAGATAAAAAACTAAAACTGTTTCTTTTTTAGTCCACTAGCTAAATTACAGACGTCTATTAACCAAATGCTCATACCCGTAATGTATGTTTCCCTTTCTCTATATATACACCTGAGAGGTGGTGTTTTCTACTTAATCTAAAAAAAAGAATTTTATTTTTCCTTTTTTTTAATTTAAGGGGGGGTCTAGGGAAATCCCTGGGCAGGTCATTCATATAGATTAAAAACAATAAAGGTTTCGGGTAAGTTTTCCCTGACATTGCGTTAACCTTTCGGTGCCTCGGTTTACATGGTGGTCCCACTGTTAAATGGCAAAATTTTATTTCATTTCGGATGCCACCGAAAATAATCAACACAGTGGCGACGCCTGAAACACCGAGACTTTGTGGACTTTGGCAGCATTCAAATCTCGCGCTCTTGCTGCCCAACGTTGCTTGGCTGCCTTCGCGCCGCCGCGAAACGCAACGCTGCAGTGCTGCAATGCTCCAATGGCCGCTGCCACCCCGTTATCCCCACACACAGGTCTTACCCCTCCATTCGCATCTAACTTCGTGCGTTTGTCTATTCATACTTACATCCGATTGGGTGCGTGCAGTGCGTGCGTTAGGTGCATGACGCTTTCGCCAAGAAAGCCTCACTTCGTCGAACGTACGAAGAACGTTCCGTGTTAAAGTCCTTTTATTGAAGTACCAAGGACGTACAGATTTAGAAACGACCACCGTGAACGTGTTCTATCCGCTAGTTTTGTGAGAGCCTGAATGCGGCAGGTTCTCGCGTAAATTTTCTTGTCACAGGGTTATTTAAAACGTCAGCATGTCTCTGGCCGAGGAGCTCTTGGCCGATCTGGAAGATGCCGGAGATTTCGAAGAAGATCAGCTTTACCAACAGGACGCCCACATCCAAGAAGTGGAAGATGTCATGCCGTTGGAGGTCGACACCAAGTCCAAATCCGTCAGAGCCATCGCCAAACTTCGCGACTCGGAAGAGGTAACCGTGGTTGGCTCCTGTGCGACCGATTGTCCGCTAAAGGCTGAACTCCATGGGACGAATACGCTGCGAATAACCGACGAATTTTGCCCGGCGGTTTTGCTCTGCGCGTGGAATCAACACAGTGGCTGCTACGTCGCGCTTCAAAACGAGCGTGCCGTCGGGCGGCGTTCGCCAGCTATTCGTCACATAATTCGTTCCATGCCTTTAAGATCCCAATTGAGCCTCTAAAGATTTTGATTGGTCACTACAGACTGATTGGCCTCAGCGTAGGCGGCCCGAGATTCCAATTGAGCCACAGCAGGTTCATGCAGATATTTGATAGCAACTACTGCGTGAAAGTAATAGCTGAAGGTGCACACAATTATTGGGTACTGTTGTGCGCATTTACAAACACGTGCAGTCATGCAAAGCGTTAACTGCACCATCTTTGAAACCTCTTTTCTTACTTCTCAGCCCATTTTCTAAGCTGTGCTTTTGACAGGCTGTTAGGCATGAAGCATGTTCAATGCTTCATTCAAAAGCCTCTTGTTTGAAGCAATTGTTGACGTCCTCTAATTCTCCCGAGTTAAGATGAAGCTCCTGAATCCTAAGAAAATCACTTTCGAAGTGAAGCTGTTAACAGTTTGCATGGCTGCACTTGTTGCAAAGCCTGTTGCCAAACGTCCAGTGCCATCCATGACACCGGAATGAGTTCTGGGAGCTGGCTGTATAGAACCGGCTATAGCAGATAATGGAGGCAGCGTAGGCATGCGGGTGTGGGCAGGAGTGCAACTGCCCTACCTCTCTCAGAGGGAAGCATACAGGGTGTTCCCATAATTCATTGCAACTGGTCAGTTGAGCTAGCTTATAGCACATGCTCAGAATAAGCTCTCATTATCTGCCAAGAACAGCAGTTATGACATTGTGGAATGTACAGTACATCGTGGAGGTGTTGTGGAGGCTCACCGTCTGCCCGCACTCAGCTGGATGGATGGATGAATGTGGCTGAACCCTTTTAATCGGGCGGCGGCTTGCACCACCTAGCTAAAGCTTTTGTGTCAAGAATTGACTAATCTCCAATTAAAGAAAAGGAAAAACAGTAAACTTCAGCTGTGGTGTCCAGTGAATACCACCCAGCTGTACCCATGGATAGGCTCCTGGGGTGATGCTGTCAAAGCTTCTGCACCTGTGCCATGGCAGGGCTGAGTGACTAGTGCACACATAAATGCACACTTGTCACTTGTTCTGAATCTGCCTTTTCGGGGTTGTGCACGCATAGTTTGAGCAGATGCGGCCATCCCAATTTTTGGTTATTGTAAATCTGCCCTAGTGTAAACTTGCCATGAGCTAAAGCGCTTTCTCTAAAATTATTATTATTTTTTTATTTCTTTTGCAGTTGGCTCATGTGATGAACGCTATAAAAGAGAAGAAGGAACATGGACGCAAAGAAGAAGGTAGGTCATAATTAGTCTACTGGACTCAATTGCAACGCTTCACCCTAAAAGTTTCTTTAATCCAAAGTGGCTGGCGTGTTAACAGGACCCTTTTCTCTTTGCAGTGATTGGGCCAGTCGAAGCCGATCCGGAGTATCAGCTAATAGTCGAGGCGAACAACCTGGCCGTCGAGATCGACAACGAGATCAGTGAGTTCTCTGCCAGCTCTAGCACTGACTGGCCGTTTTGGCACCTTCTATTTCTGGAAGCTTTATTTCACATCAATTTGTTCGAGGTCACTCCTCACCACATTGATGGACGTTAGTTGACCAACCGATTGGTCGATTGTCGTTTTTCCCCCAGACATCATTCACAAGTTTACGAGGGACAACTATTCCAAACGCTTCCCCGAGTTGGAGTCACTCGTGCCTGGTGCACTTGACTACATGTCGACGGTCAAGGTATATTAAGGCCACCTTTTAGCCTTTAACTTTTAACCTCCAGCGAAATTGTAGTCTCTGACTTGCCTCATAATTGGTTCAACACATTTATAGATTCTACTGAACTAGTAACCGAAATTGCGAGTCACAATAATTTATTCTTTTGCAAAGTTGTTGAAGTCTGAAACTTAGTCTAAGGGAAGCTCTACAGGCAGCGCTGAAGACGTGACGTCAGCTGTCGTGGTATGAGACAGTCGAGGGCCATTACGGCTTGTTCCAGACGGCCCACAAGAAGTTTGATGGTGTGAAACGAATGCTGGTTAAACTTATGGCAGCAAAACAAAAGAAAGTGTGAAATACAGTTTTTTTAGACTGCCCGCTGGACTTGGAAGTTACACGTGTGATGATAACCGAAGTTACACGTGTGATGACACACGTGTAACACGCATCATCACATGTCTTACACGTGTGATGCTGCGCGGGAAAATTTGAATTTTGGTTTTGGCTCACCTTTGTTTGCATTTTCTCAAAAGCTATCTTGAATTTAGCGGTAACAGGTGGCATCTCGGAAAGAGCGAAAACCTGGGTGTTTCGAAAACGTGTTCAGTTTTGGTAGTTCACGAGAACCGCCGGAGCTGTCCCCATTAAAACATCTTTGTGGAGGGAACTCTCCAGTGCTGAAAACTGGGGTTCTCAGATGCCGCCTATTTTCTCTCGCTTCTTTTCTTCTTAATCACTGCTGTTCTTCGCCCGTTAATGACATCAGGAACTGGGCAACAGTCTGGAGAAGGCAAAGAACAACGAGATGCTCCAACAGTTCCTCACGCCGGCCACCATCATGGTCGTCAGCGTCACGGCTTCGACGACCCAGGGGTGAGGGCGCCCGTAGTTGCCGGCATCGTACACAACTTTCTCTTCAATGTAAACTAACAAAATGTAAATGAAAAAAACAAAAAAAACATTGAGGGTGCTTGAATTCTGATAAAGACTGTGAAGTGGAATTCTTTTTAGGCTTGTTGCGTTTTCATCTATTATTTCCATTTGAGTATTCTTCCCTTTTGACACCAGCAGATGTCCAAATTTAGCGGAAAAAAACGAAATTGCTGTATAATTAGACCAGTTCAATTTCCCCGCTAAATTTAGTGGAAAACATGGATTGGTGTATGATTATACGGCGATTCAATTTCCCGGCTAAGTTTAGTGGGCAAATTACAGGCTACAGTTTTGCATCTAATTTTTTGTTGAGCACATTTTGTTCTGAAGCCCTAGCTCTAAACACAGTCTGTGAAAATTTTAGTAACACTGCCGTCTGTGAGTAAGCTGACACTGCCGTGACAAGTCCCTTCTCATTTTTCTTCTTGCAGCCAGCTACTCTCTCCAGAGGAGTTGGCAACCATCTTTGAAGCGTGTGACATGGTCAGTATTTTTTATCTACTACTTTGAGATACCTTTTTTATGTGTTTCAAGCATTAAAACTCAGGTGTGCCATATCTGGAAAAATGTATGAGCCGCTTCTCCATGCCGATGCGATGCCAACGTCGTGCTAAGAATGCCTTCCAAACTCTCTTAAATTTAGTGTCCCCACTCGTCAGTCAAATATCTACACTAGTCCGGTTGTTGCCGCAATGCATGTACCCACCTACATGACATATCTGGCCAACGAGTATACTTCCGCATGTCTAGTCATGACGCATAAAGCTTGTTCCTTGACACACAAACCCACGTTATCGCTGCTGTGCATGACCAGCTTTGTGCTCATGTATAACAATGCCGTCATCAGCCCACAAAACGCTAGAAGCTCCCCGAAATCCTCCTAGATTGCGCTCTTTTCAAGGACTGGAGAGCAGAGCCCTAAAGTGACATGTATGTCGTTCAAGTAGAGCAACGTTGTGCCATCGCTGTAACGCCGATATCGGCTTGGGGACTACCTTCAGATAGGTCGTACGCCAGTCAGACAGCCCAATGTGCCAATGTAATGCCGGTGTCTGCCCGGAGACTATCTTCGAATGTGTTCTGTGTCGTTCAGATATCCCTATGTTGTGCCAACATAGTGACGATGTCGGCCTGTTAACTACGTTAAACTCGTCACTAATTCCGCTTGCTGAATGCTGCCCATTAACTGGAGTGCACGGCCTTGAAACGGCGTGCCTACCGTCGTTTAGACATGCTCAGCTGAACTTTGTGCCGCCATAATGCCAACGTCAACTTGATATCTTGCATCCAGGCACTGGACCTGAATGACTTCAAGCTGGAGATCTACTCCTACGTCGAGTCACGCATGTCCTTCATCGCGCCCAACCTCTCTGCCATTGTAGGAGCGTCCGTTGCCGCCAAGCTTATGGGTATGTCTGGAAAGTTGAGCGTTAATTTGGACTGTTAGCAGTAACTATGTGGTGATGGGCCAGATTGTCCGAGCCTTTGCCAAATTTTCAAGAAAATCCGGCGAAGAATTTTTTCTAGCCTCAAAGAATTCGGCAAGCGCCACTCAAACATGGGATCGCTTGGCACATGATTTGCTGCGACGCGTTCAATCACTCGACAACTTCCAAGTTTTTGGCGAGCCCATTTTTCGTCGTCGTTTCGCCCTGCGTCGCTGCTGTCGCTCATTTGATCGTACTGTGTTTCATTACAACTACATCGCAATGGTTAAAGATTAAACGGTCAAACAGGTGTCCTCAAACATTTTAATCTTGAAGAACCCGTATTTGCCTCGAATGACAGCCAGGGAGCCACTCCCAATCACGGAATTGATCCATTAAAGCAGTGTAAAAGTTTACAGACCTCGTGAACAGTAATTCACATGCAAACGTGTGTTTGGCTCGTAGTTCCGCAACAGTGGGTGGTGCAGGCTTGCTAAAAGAGAGCTTAAACCGGAAAAAAACCGCTTTGCCTAGGGAAAAAGAACGGTCGGGGAAATTCGGTGGCACGAGGAACCCACAAGGGTACTCTGGGGAACTCCTTGGTTCCTTGGAAACCAGCTTAAGAACCTAAGAGTTAGCCCATCAAAATCAACATCGTCCCCACTCCGTGACAATCACGGCAATGTTGAAGCGAAGCTCTTCTCTGTCGATGCCAAGCCGTTTCATTCGACCTCGTGTAACGATAACGACTGCGTCGTAGGAATGCTTTTCGGCATCGAAACTAGGTTGTTTTACCTTTGCAATTGCTCTTCCGCGTTTCAGGTGTGGCGGGCGGCCTTACCAACCTCTCCAAGATGCCCGCCTGCAATGTTCTGGTGCTCGGTTCCCAGAAGCGAACCCTCTCCGGATTCTCCTCGACGGCTGTCATGCCCCACACTGGTTTCGTCTACTACACGGACATTGTGCAGAACACGCCCGCGGTACGTCCTTTGTTCTTACGGGTGCTCATGGGTCGTGGTTAGTTCTTAACTGTAGCATAAAAATCTGCAAGGATGAGGTAATAAAACGGCATGAAAAGAGGAAAAATGAAATATGAGTATTGTAAATAAGCGTTTTTGCAAAAACCAGTGCTTACGACCATACAAAAGTGAATCATGTTCAATGTTTCATGAATGCAAGATAGATAGATAAATAATTTTATTGAAGCCTGGAGAGGTAAGCCAGATTGTCATTGGAAAGAGTGCAGGAAATACAGACAATTAGAATAAGAGTGAAATCATGCACACGCAAACACATCACAACATGCACCCTAAGTTGATCTTAAAGGCCAGTGTCTTCGACATATTTTTGGAGTACTTTAATACTTTAAAGACAGTGCGGTGATGCCGCGCAATTCCTCCTCAGGCCCCGGGACTTTTGCCACAGTCAATGGTCCAGGGTCCTAGTTCTTGAAGCGCCCTCTCCGTGTGTTCTCGTTGAGTTTGGTACTTAAGGGTACTCCATGAATGCAAAGTGTTCATTATTCCTGAGCACTTGTTAGCCCACGGCACGGTATAAAACACATAGGTGGGGACACCGCATGCGCGTCGCAGCTGCCAGACAAAGTGCTCTCCTCGCCTTGGCTGCCAACGGTGCTACCAGATGGCTCCTCGACGTGCGGCTAATGGCAGCCTGTCGCTGGACTCGGTTTCTTTATGCTTTTCCGCAAGAGACGCGCTCGTTTTTATAGTAGTTTTCTGGGTGCCGCATCATGTAGAACTTGGCACTTATGCCATGGCTGTGCTTAGGCGCTGCTTCGTCGTTGACCCTAGCTTCTGTGCCTTCGACGGCAGCAAGCACGGTTTTACGAATGCATTGAAGCGGAGAGATCGCCGGCGCGGCGTTCCAGCCAGTGTCCGTCAAGATCAGAGCAGACTTTCCAGCGGAAAGTGCGCACGCCCTGGGTGCTATAACAACACCTTTTGTTTCTTCTTGAGTCTTGCCATCTGGTCGGCGAAGACGCCGTCTGCACACGGCCTACTCGGGCGCTTACCCTTATGCCCCGTTTCAGCTTGGGTCCAGGCGCAGGCGATGCTACAGCGCGAGCTCCGGGCTTTCAGCGTCCCTGCCAGGCACGCGCGCTGCGTGCAATGCAAGCACTGTTCAGGGCCACACGCTCTGCGCCTCGCTCGCATCGGCTGCGTCTGGACCCAAGCTGAAGCGAAGTATAGTAGGGCTTTATCTGGCCGATCATGTCGCGAGGCTGGCCGTGCTGCGTGTCCTCACCTAAAGAGTATCTTGCACCACGGTCCACGGCGAAAGTACCGTTAAGCGGCTTCTCTAGGAGCGTTTGCAAGGGGGCGTTCTTTCGGCAGGACCTGCGTCGCAAGGGAGCCCGCCTCCTGGCGGCCAAGTGCGTGCTGGCCGCGCGGGTGGGACAGCTTCCACGAGTCCCAGGACGGGACGGTGGGGCGGTCCCTGCGAGAGGAGGTGGAGCGTAAGCTGGACAAGCTGCAGGAGCCGCCCCCGGCCAAGCAGGTCAAGCCCCTGCCCCAGCCCATCGATCAGAACCGCAAGAAGCGCGGTGGACGCAGGTGCGACGGGTGACGGGTGGGGGGGGGGAGGGGGCAACCGAACCCATTCGAATCGGGTGGTGGCTTGCGCCACCTAGAGTCACTGAATGTTTCCAGAGTGTTGCATTCGGTAGCGGCGGCTGTGGCTTTCTGCCGGAGCTTTGATCGGCCATTTTCGGCGCCGAAACATGTGCAGTAGAAAAGGTTTCAGGGATGCCAACCCCCGTCTCCCCAAGCGGACGCTTAGCAAATTATTACCGATGTTAGGACGCGCCACCTGAAATCCTCGGTGAGACACGGTTGTATAAAAATAATATTAATTGCGCTGCAAAACCTTGTAAACTAAAACTTTTTGAAAATATCACGCTCCTGCGATTTCCTGTACTAATCTCCGATAAAAGTTCCTACAAAAAGAGCTTTTTGCCATTTGTTTTTTTCGCAAAAACATGCTTTCTTAACGCTCAGAATGACCACAGCAAGAAAAAAAGAAAAAAAAAAGTGAACCCCCATTTTGGCGTTGTTGAGCCTGGGAGTTTCAGTACTCTGGGAACATTCAGTGACTCTAGCACCACTTGTCTGGCAAAAGGTACGAGGGACACCGCGCTTCGCTCTCTTCGGTGCCTGGAACTCGTCTCAGACCGACGCAATCGGCACGCCGTTCTGCCCGTACGTCGAAAGCGGTCCTGAAGTGGCGGCGAGACGACGTCACAAAAGCCGGAGTGTCGGCCTGTTGGACGTCACGATCCTGGGGGTGGGGCGTAGAAGTTCTGTGAGAAAGCGCGAGAGAATGCCGGTGTCGCCGCCGTTGCGGCGACCCAACTCCTTGTTGCCAGAAGCTTGAGTAGAATGTCAAGTTGGAGAGTGACCTGCGGCACAACAGGCATCTGCCACATTTACCACCACCGCTAGGGTTGCAGGCAGCGACGACGTGGCACTTCTACGACATTACCAGGCAGGAATCGAGGGACCACTTTTAGGACGTGGTAAACAGACTAGTCGGAGATCGTTCCAGGCACTATAAGGCTGGTGCCATTGAACCTCATCGTGCCCTGCGAAAGAAGAATGTCGGGGCTTGATATCGTAAACCGACTAAAGCCGTGCCATACTAATGGTGGAAGTACAGCTGGCTGTTGGCTGGGCAATTGGCTTTAGATAAGGCGTGGCCACACCTGAAGTGTTAATTTTAAGCGAAGAGCTTCAGGGTGTGGCAGCCCAGGCAAATATCACTCCACTTTCCAGCTGGATTATGGAACTGGAAATGAGGCAGTTCAGCTGGATTCCAGCTGGGTCCAGCTGGATTCCAGCTGGACTGCCTCATTTCCAGTTCCATAATCCAGCTGGAAAGTGGACTGATTTTCGCCTGGGAGTCTTTATTTCAGTTGACGGTTACCAAAGGAGTTTGCAAGAGCGATTGCTCATTATTACGTTCTTTTATTTCCTTATCTAGGGTCTAACCATTCTCTTTGACTGTGACAAAGAACCAGAGGCAGAACATTTCCCGAACTGCGAAGCAGAAGTACACGCTTGGTCAGGCGGTCGTTGACCCGGTGCCCTTTATCTGGTCGAACCGATGCACGTGCCATGGCACGAAGCTGCCGAAACGCCAGCTGTCGTTTATTTTAAGTCTCTTTCTCGTGATCCTGCAGGGGAGAGGGGGTATCGCTTACCAGGAAGCCACTAGCCATATTTGAACCCGCGAAGAGCCGCAATTTGTCCAGTTTTTCCACCCCTGGACACGTCTAGGATCCACTAATTTCTGTGGTCACCTGATACAATGTAAAAAGTTTAAAGGTGTAGGGAAATGAAATTCCAGCACTCATTTTATAGCTTTACATGTGATGCATGTTGCAGCATAACCTCAAAAACACCAGTCTTGCGTTGAAAGGCACAAGCAAACTAATTTTAAAGCTAATTAAACAATCTTTCAATGTGCACCTGGTGGATGCATGCAGAGCCTATTTGGGAGGTAATCTAGCAACGTTGGGGAACTTGCTACGTAGTCATGACGTAGCAAGTTTCTATCGGAGCAGCGCCGCCCTTTGGAATTTCAACATTTTCCTTCTTAGCTTCCCTCCTCAACTCACAAATTGCGCATTGTAGCCATACAGTCCAAGAAGACGGAAGGAGGGACTCCCCACTTTCTCGGACCCTCGTTCGTGCACGCCGGACACAGCCATTCTCCCTCTAGAAGATTAGCCCGTCGCTCAAAACTCGAACAAAGTTGCTTTCCCCACCCCGTTCACCCCTAAGCTGACAGTGCTGTGGAAGCTACGGGCTCCTTGGGCCAGCCACATGCTCGTCACCCCGCGGGTACTTCGAACGGCTCCGGTTGTAACGCGCTGACGCGTGACGCTATTGACACCACCACTAACGCTGACAAACCGCCACGCAACGGCAAAGCTCATAAC
Source organism: Ixodes ricinus (assembly GCA_037355805.1). Lineage (NCBI taxonomy): Eukaryota > Metazoa > Arthropoda > Arachnida > Ixodida > Ixodidae > Ixodes > Ixodes ricinus. Next base: position 239,542 of record JAZHYW010043374.1, read on the forward strand.
CACGCCAGCCTTGCTACGCTCACGAATGCGGGAAATCTTTTCTTTCTGTTTTTGTTTGCGCCGGATATCCCGTGACGCATCGCGCTCTCCGTTCGCTTCTCTTCGAGCGCTTGCTCGAGTGCACCGTTGGAACGAAAAATATAGCCAAGTCGTTCAAAATACAAACGTGCGATAATCATTTACGGTTATTATCCATCATGCTTGACTCATTTCGAACAAAATTTTAATATTTAATTTTTTGTTTCCGTACCCCTTTAAGGATCAAATCAGTTCAATCCCACTCCTCTGGCCAGATCCAGAATCCATTTCTTCCTGTGATCACTTGACGTACAAAGGAGAAAGAATGAGAATCCAATCCAATCCCACTCTTTCCTTTTTCCAAATTGCCACAGAAGGTCTTTGCCCGAGTACATGAGAGACCCCTTGTATCGAGTACTATCTCAGGTTTGGGAAGTTGCCATGTTTGAAGCACCATGTTGTAAATTGATGGTGTACAACAAAAACCAGCAGTCTCATCCAGGTTCTGGTTTTAGCAGGTGGAAGAGGCGCTAGCACTTTTAACAGACCAACATCTAACAGGTTTTAGTAGACTACATGTGTTCTTGTGGGACTGCAGTGGATTTCTGCAGACCGTTAAGGTTTTCAGTCTCTTCATATGTCTTAGCAGACTGCAAGGCACTTTCATAGACCAGAAAGGCTCTGGCGAGCTAGCAACGGCTTTGTATAACTGCAGTATGTTTTATTACATCTAGAATACACTTGGTGACACCAATACGCTTGGTTCCACTTAAGTTGTAGCAGACGACCATTTTGCAGCTCTCATGGCAGAGCAAGTAATTGTTAAGGCTGTCATATTGGTCCAACCTTAAGTTCAGTGCCTGCATAAAGGACAGCTTATCTGGAGGACACTCACTGTCTTTGTCAGACGAATAGTACTTGCAGCAATGCACCTTCTGAAACAGAATGGTAAACAATGTTGCCAACTGCCGTTTCAGGGTACGGCGAATGAAAGAGCGGTTTGCCGTCACCGAACTGCGCAAGCAAGCCAACCGTATGACCTTCGGAGAGGTGAGCTTCGTTTTCAGTCGCTTAAATGGCCGTTCATTCGTATACGTGTTTGTCTTGTTTCTGTCACCAACCCGAAAATGTGCAATTGTTTCGGCCTGCTAAAGGGCATGGTCGCTGCTTTTCGTAGATGTAAGAGGGACTTCGTCGTGTTGCTTTGAGGTTCACAATATATTTTTTTATTTTATTATTTTTGTGTTTCATATATAATGCACTTATCCCCCCCCTCCCCTTATGTAATGTCCTTCCCAGAAGGACCTTTAAGGTATTTCAATAAATAAATAAATAAATAAATATCTCCCAATTTTTAACAGTGTGCTGTCCTTGTTGGACTTTTTAAATGTCTGCTTGATGATCTTACAATGTCACATTCTTATGTCCATGTGCATGCGAGTTTGTTCTTTCAGCGGTTAAGTTTTGTCGTACAGCTACGCATATTGTTTTCTGATGTGTCATGCACCCTCTTTGATTGTGTTATATGCATACTGCACGCTTCATAGCATTTTCGTGTCCCAAGTGCTCCAGGGCCATATGGTCGTTCCTGCATGCCGAAAAAAACTGGTTCTTTATTATTATTATTATCGTCGTTTATAAAGCACCAATGTCAAAATGGCTCGGCTTGTAACAATGTCGACTTTCCAAGATCACAAACCGTTTTTATTAACGTGAAACATACTTCGGCTAGGCTGGCATTTCGTGAAGCCTCGATAAAAGCATGGCTGCGAGGCTCGACACCGATTGGTTGAAGGGCAGGAGAGGAGGGTGAGGTGCTCAACGCCGAATGGTTAACAGGGAGGTCTTGTGACCAGAGGGGTAGGCAAGGAGCTTGATTACCCGTGCGCACTGAGGGTGAGGAGCTTGAGAGCATATGGAAGGCTCTGGGAGATCGCCAGGCTTATACTAGGCCCGATTAGCCGTAGTATCGCTTCATTCTGGGAACAACTATAGCGTGTACACGCGGTACGCGTTACACTATCTGATGAAGAGCGCCGTCAACGTAGGCATCTGGCGTCTGGAAACTCGGGAGTGTCGCTAGACGTTTGTGATGCTAGAATGCTTCACATATGCAACACAATTGCCTAGCAATTTGCCTTACAACTATCTTTTTTATCTTGATGCAGATTGAAGAGGATGCTTACCAGGACGACCTTGGGTTTAGCTCGGGACACATCGGCAAAGCGGGAACAGGTCGCATTCGCGCTCGCACAGGTGGACGAGAAGACCAAAGTCCGCATCTCCAAGACTCTGCAGGTGAGCAATTGCAGTGCCTGCCGTCGATTGCGCGGGTGTGAGAACACCGTTGTCTTAATAACGAGCACACCATTTGCGGTCATCTATCCTAGCGGCCAACCTTAGCTGACAAATGTTTTTGATGTGCCAGCGCCTATTTCCTAGGCCTGTGCAAATAGTGGATACTGGGTTCGATGCAAATACTATAGTGATTTTGGCCGAATGCTTTAGAATCAATTGTTGAATAGTTTCTACGCGAGAAATGTGGCCGCAAAGTGGCAAAGTTTTTTGTCCCATCTCTATTTTGTATTTTTAATTTTTACCTGCTTTTATCTGAAGCTTTGTCATGTTTTGACACCTGGACTATTATCTGGGCTCCCAAATAACTCGGATACGTTGCCAAAGTTCTGTAAATCCAAAGTTCGGTCCAAAACATACAAGATTGCAGCATGTACCCAAAGCCAAGCATGGTAATTTTAATATGGTTTTCGTTTTTTTTTTCTGAAGTATGAGTATTAAAAAGAAATGCATTATTGATTTTGCCGAACAGTAAGCAGACATGCGACCACAACTCTGTCAACACCCAAGAAAGTATGAGTAGTATTACTATTCATCCCAAAGAAACTATCAAATAACATACACCAAACTACTATTAGAAGATTAGAATATTTGCACAACACCACTTTGCGAGTCGGGATCCAACGAAACCTAGCAATGCCCTGGGGCACGGAATAGAATGACGAATGTGTTTTCTTTTGCTTTTACAGAAAAACCTCCAAAGACAGCAGGTTTATGGCGGCAGTACGACAGTGCGAAGGCAGGTGTCCGGAACAGCATCCAGTGTCGCTTTCACACCCTACAGGTGCGTATACGGCTGTTTGCACCAATTCCTTTGACAGAATGAGCTCCCATAAAAGTTACGGTGCAAGTTTGCATAACCTTTATGCTGCTGTAAAAAGCAAGGTGCCCAGTTTGGCCCCGTTTCGTTCATCAGTCTACGGGACTTTAGCAGATACGTGTGCTGTAACATTCTTAATTCCATTATTTCTGTTGTGGCTTTCATCTAAGAGCTGTGTGTGATGTGCGCGAGGACTTCAAAGTGATAAAAGTATGTTGTGTACCCATAAATTCCTGGGGATTGGTGTCCGAAAAAGCTTGTCTTTTTTTACAGGGGTTGGAGATCGTCAATCCGCATGCCGCCGAGACCAGAGCAGGCGACAGCGGTGCAAAGTACTTCTCCAACACGGCTGGTTTCCTCAAGCTACAGAAAAACTGAGAAGAAAATGCTTTACTGTATGATACAAACATATGTAAATACAAAATGGAACATAATAAATACCTCTCTTTGATGCATTATAAGTTGTGCGAAGTATCCAGTTTGCATGCATGTCGCACGTGGCGCACATCGTATTCGGGATCGACTTTAGAAATGACTGTGAAGGTTATGCATGTGCATTGTTTCCTTCTAAATTGCCAAATATAGGGGTAGCAGTGCAAGGTTGCATGCATATTGAGTGAAAACCTGCACTGTCGTCTGCTTTGCTTCCCACTTTTGCTCCGTGTAATATGTTACCACATGAGCATTTATCTTTCTTGGATTGGCTCCAGCACCATGCTTTTGCCGTCGTGGTGCCAAAGGTGGCATTCACTGGCGGCCAGAGTTTAGTCCGTTCCTGCTCAGCACGAGCTAAGGATTGGCTTCCACAATGCTTCTGTAACTTGCATTGCGCACCACCAAGATTGTAGTTCTCCTCAGGGGGTAAGTGGGGGCTCGGTCTGAGCCTGCGTTCATCATGGAAACTCGCTTTTCGGCCAGCAACTTTATGAATGTGTATTATTATTTGCTACAGATGTTTCATATCTGCAAAGCAAAGCACTAAAACAGCCATAGCATCTTACCTGATTGATCGGAACTGCTCTTGCGACTAGGCCAGTCGTACCTTTTGCGGTACAGCAATACAAGCTTTGCGTCACACGATGGCCATGCAGCTGATCAGAAGGGTTGCCATCATGCTTGAGCCGGTAGTTTCGGTTTCGCTGTAGACCCCCGAAACAATACTCTGAGGTAGGATACCTACAAAACTATGCGAGGCATTGAGAAAAAAAAAGACGTCGTAATCCAGAGACACTCCCTTCACGGAAAACCGCCGTAACCGAAAATATCGAGAAAATGTATGGGAGTTTTTAAATTAACGCCTCTCTGGCACTTCACTGGCCGTAAAAATCGTGTTCCGTAGGTTTGTACTGTTTCAACTGAATGTGTGCTTTAGATGGCCTAGAATTTCAAAACATTTTGTGCACTGCGTCATTACCGTGGCGACAACAGTAAAGAGAACGAGAGCAGACCTCAAACACAAATCTCGACTAGGAGTTTTTGCACAAAACAAAAATGGATTTCGAGCTGCAAGCATTTTTTACGGGCGATCGAGTCTTCGTAGACTGCGTTTCAGCCACGACATTGGCGAGCACAAATATAGCCTTTCCTGGATTTCGTACCACATGTCCGTCGTGCGCAGCCCTCTCGTCCGTCGACGCGGTTGAATGCGAAAACATTCCCGGAAAGAGCCAACACACCCGCTTTTACTGCCAAGGGAAGGAAGGAGTCTGTACAACTCGTCGCCGACGGATCGCAACCTCCGCGAGCCGAACGCGAACGAGCGATTTGTGCTTAAATTTCGACGAAGGTTCCAAGCACCTCGTTGGCGTGCTTGGCGCCTTCTGCAAGATTCTTTTGTGGGCGACGACGCAGTTCTTGAGCGTTGACCCCGCGCCCACTTCGAGCGAGCCGCAGAGGACGCATCCCTGGACGCTTGCGCCGTCCCCTACGACGACGCCGTCTAGTAGCACAGAGTCCTGGACCTTGGCCTGGGCTCCGACGCGGCAGTGTTGCCCGACCACGCAGTGGCGCACCGATGCCTTTTCGCCGAACTCGACCTTGTCGGATAGGACGTTGTCGAAGCGCCCTGAAGGTATGTGGGGAACGTCTCCCTGTCGAGCTGGTATGCCTGGAATGAGAACATGGGGCATGGCCAACTTTTGTCGCATGCTTTTGAGCCTACCTTCATGGCTTCGTGTTTTGACTGCCAGGTGTTGTGAATGTCTGATTCGCTCGAGAAGGTTGAATAAAAAGCAGCACTAAATGCTCTAATGCGTTCGTTAATGCTTTATCTTAATTATTAGAATATTTTCTAACAATGAGGCGAACACGTGTGGTGTGTGTACCCGCGTTCCCAGCATTCTTGGTGCTTCCGTAATTTGTCAAAAGGTCACTCGGCATGGTTTGGCTTATAGCTTTGCTCGCAGTCGGTCTCACCTGTCGGTTGGCTTCCATGAATCCGGCGACAGTATTGGCCCTTACTAGGAACGCGCCATCGGCGACCAATCCGGTAACACCTGATTGGGTCTTGACCATCCCCAATCTCGCCGGTGAAGTGTTCGTCTCCAACTAGTATGCCTCCGGATTCTGGCGTTGGAACATACCTAATTGGGGAAGAAAATGACTTCATTGGCATTGGACTACGAACCTTCCAACAAAATATGCATGCCCCTGATAATTAAAAAAGAAGGTTACAAAGGATCATGTAAAAAAACAAAAAAAACTACTAATTGCAAATTATCTGTAATGCCAAATTGGAGCGCAGCTCTTGAGAAGGAGGAGGGGAGGGTACAGAAGGGAGGGTATGCCCTTCCGTACCCTCCCGTCCTCCTCTCCTGCTCCCTACCATTTATTGAAAAATTTTCGCTAAATTTAGCAATAATTTTTCCGCTAAATCTAGCGAGAAATTTTTACCGCTAAATTTAGTGGGAAAATTTCCCGCTAAATGCAGCAATAACATTTCCTCGCTATATTTAGCGGGAAAATTGACATGTGACGTCACACATGACATGAAAATCAATGTTACTAGATTACCTCAGTCGTGGAACTCCCGCAGTACGGTGTACCCCCTCCACTCACTTCAATCCGCTTCCCGTCGTTTGAAGCGCCATCTAGATTTTCGTTTTATAACTGTGTGTTCTATAGAGCAGACCTTGGACGCCATCTAGACGCTGTGCTTCAAAATGTATGTATTCCATAGAATACACTGCAGTTACTACAGGAGCCGTCCAGTGCGTCGAGCAATGGGAGGAGAGTCGTGGTGAGTGAGGGGGGTTACTTACTGCTCGTGCAAGCAGTGTCTATGAGCGGCTCCGCAACTGAGCTAATCTAATAACGGTGGTGAAAATTCACGTGTGACGTCATTATGGGAACGTCTCGCTAAATTTTGTAGAAAAACTTTCCTGCCAAATTTAGCGGGAAAATTTTACCCTCGTGACGTCGCACGTGACGTCATTATGGGAATCGTCCCAAATTGACGCCATTATGGGAATCGTCCCATAATGCAATGTGTCGTTACGTCGATGGCGCACCGCTCAACCCAGAAACGGGTGCCTAAGAACTGCATTCTAAAAAGATGTACATAACAAATCTTAATGCATGGCTTCTTTAGCCAGGTCTAATATTGAAATGTTTGTACGAGTTCTTAAGTGCCTTTTTTATAGCCTGACCGATCAAAACCAACTCTTAATAAGAAAGAGGCTTAGAATTCCAATATTTGCTAGATTTACAGGGAAATGAAAGCAATGAATAACACATTAGTCGCTACGCTGAGCGCAAGTTCGTCTGCTTCTTTGCAGAGGTTGTGACGTCAGAACGCCGAGCTCTGACTGAAGGGTAGTGGGTAGGCCTCATGGCAGCTTGCTTTTAGGTCTACCCACTATCCTTCAATCAGAGCCAATCAGAGCTCGGCGTTCTGACGCCACCACAACCCCTGCAAGAGAAGCAGACGAAATTGCGTTCCGCATACTCCATTTGATGCTAAGCTGACAGGGCGGTAGATGCTGCACGCTCATAAGACCAGTCATACGTCAATCTTTCACCACGTGATCAGGTGACAAAAGACAGGCAGTTGATTCGTCTGGTGAGAGTGTAGTCCCTCGTCAGCATAAGGGTAAATGGAGTACAGTGAATACAGTGGTCATACTGAACCACCCAGCAATGCACTGCGGATCGGATAATCGGAAGTGACGTCACGCCACTTCTGCGCATGCGCGGTGCCTACCGCTTGCCCACAAGAGGTTGGCGGAACGACACTCGCCTGTAAACGTCAGTTTCGGGAATATCAACGGTCTTCTTCCGCGGGTCCGGCTTAAACTGAACCCGAGCCAGCAGAGGCACCAACTCTCCCTTGATGGTCGTCATGCCTTCGTTCTTGAACAGGAACGGCACGAGCCACTTGCTGATGAAATACGCGTGGGCGTCGATTAAATCCGACCGGACTTCGATCACGGGGTGATTCCGGAGCAAACTCCGGCGCACGCTCACCACTTCCTCGAAGTCCGCCTCCGAGTTGAACAGAAGGAGTCGATTCGTCTTGGGCTCAAGGCCCACAACGTCTTTTTCGAACTTAGCTTTGCCTCGGGTCCCGGGCACGGGTGACTCCTTCAGCGAGTCGGACATGGGCGCTAGCAGGACGGTCAGAGCTGCGTCGTAGGTGCGGTGCAGGTTGGCGGCTCGGGTGAAGTCGAAGTCGGTCACCAGATCGCAGCTCACCACGAACAGGTCTTTCTTGATCTTGCCCAGCCCGATGAGCTGCCTCAAGCTCTGCAGCGTGCCCAAATCGTCCTCTCCGGTGGCGACGAACTCGTAGTCGATCCGAGCCCCGTCTTCTCCGCGAGCGTTTCGTCGATCTTCTGTTTGCCCGAGCTGGGTGCTATCACGATGACTTCGGCGAAACCTGCCTTTTGAGCGCGCACAGCGGGTAGTAGATCATGGGCAAGTTGCCGATGGGCAAGAGGTACTTGGGGCAGTCCGGCGTTAGGAGTTCGGTGAGGCGCGAACCGCGGCCGGCGGCCATCACCACGGCTTGGAAATCTATCATTTTGGCGTTCGGGCTACTTCACGTCGAATTTGCGGCGAGTTCTCCACTCAAATGCGCGAAACAGATGGCAGTTATCCGAATGAGACGAGCGAGCACATGCAGTCTTCGGATGTCAACAAATGGTGTGTTCGGCTCCGCGGTCGCTGCGACCGCAGATCCTGAAACTGCTCACCTTAGGTGGCTGATATATGTGTCATGTGACGCTAACATTTTGGCATTTTGGGGAACATTAAGCTAGTCACACTAGTTACTCGAATTGAGGTACAGTTTATAACTGGTGGGTATTATATAGTTTGTTTGTACAAGTATTTATATAAGATATACACCAAAACTTGAAGTTTGATGCAGGATGGTAGTTGTTCGTGACGTCATTGCATCACTGCATAAGCATAGAGTTGCAGATGTGTCAGCGAAAAGAAAAGGAAGATATTAAAAATAGTTTGCTTCACCAGTCTTGCATGGCCATCTGTGCTTTTCTCTGTCACTAATTTTAAGATAATACACGTAATATCAGCAGGAATGAGCTCTACAGTATATTTAAAATGTTATATCCTCCCAAATATGTCGCCGAAATAGCTCAGTTGGGAGAGCGTTAGACTGAAGATCTAAAGGTCCCTGGTTCGATCCCGGGTTTCGGCAGTTCCTTTTTTGTTTTTGTTTTGTTTTAGAACTTTTGAGGAATATGGACAATATTTTTTTTACTTTTCAACCACTTTATTCAATCCAAAAGTGCTTTCGCCACTTTGCAGCATCTCTTTTAAAGATATTTAAAAATGTTTATTCATCCGAACAGAATTATTTACGAAGTGTCTAGCGTTACGTCCGACGTAACCCAAGTTACGTCCAAATCTCCGCCTTCCCTAGGTTCACGGGAGAGAGAGAGGAGGGCGGGGGGGGGGGGAGGGTTAGGTATACGCGTTTCAGTGCTCCGTCCGGACGTAACGCTAGCCACAGCGAATTATTTATGGATCACATACTTCATATATTTCTATGCGAACAGAAATATATCAAGTGTGTAGTCAGTAAAATAAGTCACAAGGCTAATGATAATTGCTATAAGATATTTCTAGAGGTTCAGCCATATCCGTTAATTCATCCGGCAAACTGCGAATCCACAGATCAGTGATTCACACGTAGTAGACTGGCGGGCACATCTGTCAGCTATCCTGGGAAAGTAGTGCCATTGCCTTCCCTGCCTGCTAGGACTAACATACGGACAACCAAAGCCCCTCAAGGTGAATGGCTGCTGCTGTCATGGCAACCGCCATTTAGGTCCTTCCAGGTTTTGGCAGTTTCGAAAAGAACACAATTGTTCCGAAAGCATTTCTCACCAATATAAGCATCTTTGGCACTGTGTATGCTATCAAGTTATCGATCATGCGCATCTACACAAATCTCTTACAATATTGTTTTCTTGCCTATTTCAAGGAAGGAAATTAACTTTTCAATGCTGCCAAGCACCGACGCCACTACTAGTGGTGGCGGTGATGTGCGCTTGTTTTGCCGGTGTGTGAATCGATAATAAAATCTAATCATGAAATCACAGCATGTCACCACAAACTTGGATCAGCTCGCCAAGAATGGAGGGTCCAAGTGGGAACTGCTTGTTCATATATGGACCAAAATGGCGACCATACGGGGAGCTCACTTTCCCAGGATTTAGACTTTAATCAAGTTGCGAAGTTCTTGGAAGGCAAACCTCTTCCATCCACCGGAACAGAGCCACTGGAACCTGGTTTCAAATACAGCACTGCCTTTGGCAAATATTCAGTTTAATTAGTTTGTTGGTTAGCAGGCAGTAAATAATTTGTTTTGAGGCAATAAGCTGGTCAGTGAAAATTCACTTTCTTGTTTGTTCTGCGTTGCGATATGTATAGCTCCAACAGAGTGGCCGGTGCGGCAGAAACATGGTGGCACTGTGGTCGCACATAGTCCAGTTCTGAAGTAGGGTTGAGCCATTCTCAAAGCAGGTTCCTATGACAGTTTCCCAACCGAGTTGTTCCAATAACATTGACTGCATCTTAACTTTGTCCTTTAACTGTGGTCATTAACATAGTTCCTATTCCTCCTTTTTCCACGTGCCCTGCAGGAAAATAAATGTGTAGGGCGTTTTATTATCTACAAGGCTTTCTTTTTTATCTCGTGAACATTGCGAATAGAATGTTTGGTGTGCGTATTCGACTCAACATTAAACTTTTTGCACACGATTCAATTCGAGTTCAAATCTCACTGTTCGCACACCTGTAGGAATATCTTAAAATAATGATGTCATGGAAGAACAATGTAGATAAGAATACTGCAAAATCATTTGCAGTTCCCAGATATTTTCTAAAAAATCTGGACACCGTCCATGCAAGTTTGAAAAAAAATTTCATATGGCCTCCGACCCCAGATTGACCTATTCCCTCAAAAGAGGCCAGTCAATGCATCACTGAAAAATACAATTAGCCTTTAATTCACCCAGTGACAACATCGATGCATACTCTTCCAGCACTGTGAAACGTACGCAACAAAAAATATACTTTCTCGACGCGTCGGAATGCACGACAAATACAAAGACAAAGGCACATTACCACTCCTGTGCTTCCACAATGTACACTCTTAGACAGAAAGGTGAACAAACGGAGTAAAGTGCTCTTTAACACCATCTTGAATTGCCATCACAGAAATCGCCTTCTCATGGCAGGTGTAAACAACATATTTAACACCCTTTTTGAGTATTCCAATCGCCAAGTGAATTCGGAACGACAAATGATGCACTGACTTTTCTTTTTTAAAGAAAATGCCCATAATTAAATACTCTGTTCATGCTATAATCTGAAATATTTCCAGCAGCATTTTATTTAATATCACGCTATGAAGGTTACTAACAATGAGTGACCGTCGGGTAGTGACCACCAAAACCACCTCTTCTCGACAGCTCCGCAGGTTCAAAACCATAATGTGCGTACGACAAAACGAAAATGTCAATGCATTTTTGGAACGAAGACCATCAAACACCAAGCTAAAAAATCTGAAAGAATAGGAACGTTTCCTGAAGGAAAGACGGAAGTATTTACAACATAAAACTTTCCATCGTCGCAACAAAAAATAAAAGAGCCCCACTGGTAGCAGCGACCGTCGGCTTTGGTTGTCAAATATAGAGAGAAATTGAATTCCAGCCTAGAGACACAACTTTCCAAATCATCTCTAGCATAAATAAACTGAACAAAAACATGTTCAATAGAAGATTAACATAGATATGTGTTCACTTTTATAGAAAATAAATTGCAGACACGAGTCTCACATGTCATATGTGCTCTAGAGTTTTGTTAACCCTAAAGCTGTTAGTGTGTGCGCTTTCAAAAATGCATGTTGTATACTGCTGCACATTATATCCACCCAAATTCATGTTGCATCACCGAGATGTGCTTGTGCAATGGAGAACTAGTGGTACAACACTAGCATTCTATCTGTGATGGTGAAGATGAAATAAGATTGCTGAGATGTCCTTGTGTATAACTTATAAGGCAGTTACCATTTCCTACAAGGACACCCAAAAGATGACCAGACGTTTTGTGCAGTGGACGCTGCTGATGCTAATCTTAATTTCTAAGTAAGCAGAACACATAAAATGAAATGGATGCAGCTAACATCTTACGCCCAAAAATGAAAACTGATGCAAGCTCGAATAACTCTACAGGATTTCCAATATTGAACTATGCCCTTAATAAAATATAGCAGTGCCCAACAAGGTATACAAACACGAGAAAAAAGAAAAGAAACTTGAAATGACCACTACTCCAAGTACAAGCTACCATCTCTAATAACTGGTACCAGTAGTGAGCAAGTAATGGGTACTGGCATAGGGTACAGTGGTGAATTGACCACCAAATCGCTGGTGGCACAAACCCAAGCTACTACTAAAGCAGAAGCAAGCAGGGGAAACCGCTACTTGCCATATTTGATTAACCCACAGGCTGTAGGTACCAGTAAAGTTATAGTACAAATGCCAGGAGCTAGCACCAGTCAATATGTACGGTGAAGTGGTACTCAGAATATCTAGTTGCACACATAATGAGGGCCAGATTAAAATTAAAAAAAGGCACTGACCAGGTTGTCAACACCTGGTACCAGTAGAGACCGTTTGAATCCGGTATAAACTGAGAACCAGCATTAAAGGTAATCAGCACCAGTAAACAATATTGGTAACCATTCCTACCAGTTAAGATGTCTGGCAACTGGTAACAGCAGCAGGTGTCAGCAACTGGTACACCAACATGACCAATGGTAATCAATACCCAGATATAGGTACGTACATAATCACGGCAAGATAGAAATGAAGACAAGCATTAAACAAGCTGCCAGCACCTGGTACCAGGTGCTGGCAGCTTGTTTAATGCTTTTCTTTACTTCTGAGAACCAGCATTAAAGGTAATCAGCACCAGTAAAGACTGATATGAATCCAGTATAAACTTTGAGAACCAGTCTTAAAGGTAATCAGCACCACAAACATAATTAGTAATTATTCTTACTAGTCCAAGAATAAATGGCCAATAAGTGATACCAGCAGTAGGTATGAACAATTGGTATAAACTGGTACACCACAACAAAACTAGTCAATACTCGGATATAGGTGCAGACATTATCAGGGCCAGATTGAAACATAGAGAAGCATTAAACAGGCTGCCAGCACCTGGTACCAGTAGAGCATATACAAAACTACTGTGATCAGCCTCACTAAACAAGTGGTAAATTTCCAACCAGTTCAAGGTTAGATGGTTGGCAACTGATACAAACTGGAATACCAGTACAAAAAAGCTAATCAATATTCAGATATAGGTGCAGATAATCAGGGCCAGTTTGAAATAGAGAAGCAATGAACAGGTTGCCAGCACCTGGTACCAGTAGAATATATGAAACCACTGTAATCAGTCTCGGTGAACAAGACTGGTAACTTCCTACCAGACCAAGGTTAGACGGCTGGCCACTGGTACCAGCAGCAAAGTTTGAGCCACTGGTACACACTGGTATACCAGCACAAACTAAAGCAGCACCTTTTGAAATAGCAACCTTGGTAACCATTCATACCAGTCCAAGGTCAGATAGCTGGCCACTGGTGCCAGCAGCAAGTCTGAGCGACTGGTACACTGGTGTGTACAAGTTCGAATAGTGAACCCGTCTCGCTCCAACGCTCCTCACTTCCAGTCGCGCCGCCATGCTTCGGTGGTGCGTGTCCTTTCGACGGTGTCCCCATCCGACAAACGTCGCGGTCGTCGTGGCGACAATGTTACAAATTTTGTCGGGCGCTTTGCGGGTGAACGCCTCCGCACAGCGTCGCGCCAGTTGTCCCGCACTACACCGTTCTCTTCCGCGACAGAGCTGAGCTGCTTGAAATTGTCGGTGGCACTCTCAACAGGATCGGCGCCATTCACCGCCGGCAAAGGACTACGCCCGACGTGCGACGCTGCGCTCGCTTTGCGTCGTCGACCAAGTCCTCTTCGGTTGTCGCCGCCTTCTCTGCCAACGTTGAAGGCAGCGTCGCCTCGTTGACGTTTGTCTCTGCGCGTTGCCAGTTGGCAACCGGCCGTTCACCAACAAAAGAAGGCTTGCCAGGTCTCCCGCAGGCTTTCCGGGCGCCACGGGTTCGACCAACTTGTCCGGCAGGTCAGCCACGTTTGCATCTGAAACCCGACGTTCGAAGAGATGGGAGAGCCCGTACGACACAGTCTGTAGCACAGAATCTCGCAGGGTTTTGAGTCTCTAGAGCAAAGAAATCTACAGCTTTCACTGAAAATAGCCAACTTCACTTCACCCAAGCGTTGAATACAGCAGTCAAACTCTTGTTCTGGGCACCACACTTTAGGGGAGGGGAGGCGCAGGGTCAAGCGCTACGAGGGACTCACCGTCTGCTTCCGCTTCCGGCGCTTTCCGCCGCCGCCACTTCCACGGATACGCAGGCCCGAGGACTGGGGTGGGCTCGCGGGCCGGCACAGGTCGGCTGATCCGTCCTGTGCGTAGTAGCCCCTGAGAGTGGCCTCGGTGCGGCAACCCTGGAGCGCCAGGTAGGTGTGCAGCAGCAGCAGCGGGAAGCGGGACGTGAAGTAGCCCACGAAGGCGTCAGGAAGCGATCCCAGCTCCGCCTGCAGCGCCTCGGGAGCTCGCGGTAGTGATGCTTCTGCGGGGGTGAACGCGAGATCGTCCCGTGTCTTCTTTGTACTTGGCGTCAACTTTTACACACCCGAAACACGGTTCCCGAAAAAGAGAACCGCTTTTTCGGCCCTGGCAGATCCAGTATGCATCGCACAATGCTCAAACTCTGTGAGAATGTGACGCTAGCTTTGGGATAGAATGCGAAAGTTTGAGAACATGACGTTACCTGGATCAAAAGATGATTGAGAAAACCAAATTTCTCCATGAACCGACGTCCACCTAAGCCGAATTTCATCAAAACACAAAATGGCATTGTGGGTGCCTGTAGCATCTATTTCAGTGAAACAGACTTGTACGTATTTACCCGAAAATAGGTGACCACGAAAATAGGTCGACCCCTATTTATTGAGCCTACCGAAAATAAAAAAAATAATTCGAATATAGAGCTCGACCTTTTTTTCTTCTAGGAACAGGGAGAAGTTAAGGCAAAAGAAAGAAACAAACCCTTATTTACAGCACTCTCAGCTAAATCACAGGGCGATGTCAAAAACTTAATCATCGTCAGAACTTCCGGACATGTCATCCTCATCCGAAGCTTCGTCAGCTTGGTAGTCATCCTCGCTAATTCGCTACAATACCTCACTGACACCGTTGTAAAATGACGACAAGAAGAAAGAAGGTGGAGACAGGCGAAGCGACGAAAGCAAATACAAAGACGCGAGCAACGCTGCGAGTCCCGTGAGCAACACGCGAGCCGCCCGAAAAACAACAAACTAACTCCGTCTTTCTTTTTTTTGAGCGCATTTGCGAGGGACATGGGTTGGAGGGCAAAGTGCATGGCGCATCGCGTTCCTCTCCTCCTTTCCCCTTGCCCAGCAAAGGCACGCGATGGAGAAACCCGACGCCCGAGGGATATGCTTGGCGACCGTGGCCGGCGGCGTGGCGCGGCGGGGCTGTCGGCTGCTGTTGTTTCGGTTGTTTTTGTGCATCAAAAGCTTTTTGAAACAAGAAGCACGCGCGGCTCTACCGCGACCGCGGGCTAGGTGGAATTGATAGCTCCATGCCCTCGGTAGGGTTTCAAAATTTGGTCCTGAATGAAGGTCGAAATTCTTTGGACACGATTATAGGTCGAGCCCTAATTTTTGACAACATTTCCGAAAAAAAAGGCTGACTTATATTCGAATAAATACGATAAGTGCAATAGAAAACAATATACTCTTTCTTGCTGACAAGTGTTTCTGACTTAACGAATCCCGCAAGTGTTCACAATATAATTTCTTGTTTTAACGTATTAGGCTGAGGTGGACGTTGACCCATAAGAGAAGTTTGTTTTTCTTAATTATATTTTAATCCAAGCAACGTCATCTTCTCAAACTTTTGCGTTCTATCCCAACCGCTAGTTTCACAGTCTCAAGGTGTTTGAGCTTTCTAGAATGCATAGTTTATTTATTCAGGCCAAAAAACACAGTTTTCTTTTCTTAGAAACTCCTTGTACAATGTCTTCAACACAATAACAAATACAAAAAAAAATGGGGCTGCATTTTTGCGACTTTAATTTTTGTGCACCAAAAAGATGGGGCTGCAATTTGACATTTCTTTTCTAAAAAAACAAAACAAGGGGGGGGGGGTAGGCTGTCAAAGAAAACCCTATCACATTAAAAACAAAAAAACTCAAGGTTTGAGTGTCTTTTTTTTAAAATTCAAGCTAGCTTAATTCGAAGCTTGTTGCTGTCCCCTTGAGCCTCGGATTATTGAGTCGACTGCATCGACGTGTGAGGTTGCAAGGTCTGGGTGGTTCGGCGGTGCTTGTTTATGGCTACGTTTAAGAGGACCGCCATTCTTGTTGCTGGAAGAAACAAACTGCACTGTTGGAGCAGGTGGAGTACCAGTGGCGTCTGAAACGGCACAGGATCTCTAGCTGCGACGGCAAATGAAGAGGCTTTCGCACGCCAAAGTCGTCGGAATGTTTTCTGGAGTTAGAGGCCAAGCTTGCGACATACGTTGCAGAAATGCGTGACCGGTCCCTGCCCGTGACGTTCGACATGATCGCCGAGTGAGCGTTGAGGAAGCGGTCGACCACGAAGTGCAAGATTTCGTCGAACGACGCACGGGAACGACAGTCCCAGTGAGGATGACGGCACCACCAGAGGATGCATTGTAGTCTAGCGATCCATAAATGATAGCCGTAGAAAGCTCCCTAAACTACGATATCCTTCTTTTTTTTCGTTCTGCAGACATAAAATGTAGGGGAGGGGTTGACTTACAATCGTGCAAATGTTACGAGAAATGACTGTGTGAATAGCTGACAGTCTTTTTGCGCAAACTGTTGTCTAGGTGCAAAGGAATGCGAGTCCGAAAAATATCAATCATGCAATTACCGTAGCAGTGATCATTCCTTGTATTTATGTGAAAGAAATACATTTCACGTCAGCTTGCTTTAACAAAACCTCTTTCAAGGAGAGTAACAGCACTGAAAAGTCTCAAAACATAAAGGGCAGCCTGCAGGGAGGAAACTGCATTACCTTGTTGCGCATGGCCCCTCAAGAGGTCCCGCACTGAGTGGCCCTTGTAGGTGCGGTACTTGCGTAGGTCTGAAAGTAACAAAGTTACGCTCGTCAGCAATGCACCACAGCGTAGTGTTAGGTTAGGTTAGGTTACCTAAAACGTGACCAAAAACATGCCTTCTGTGTTCACAACGCAAAACTACCTGCTCTGCAAGAAAAAATCTTGACAAGCACCCGAAATAGTGTTACAGGGTGCACAACACCCCAAAACATTCTGTAACACACAGTCTGAACTCCGTCAAACAATATACACAATCATCTAGGAATATAGAGGGTTGTTCCACCAACAACTAGAATAATTAGGAAAAAAAAAGAAAGAAAGGCACTTGGAAATAGACCCACGTAATTGCTTCAAAGTAATGTTATCAGCCAACAATTAGCAAATGAATTGCCTAAAATCCACCAAGTACCTTTGAAACATTTGCCTTAGCTGGCACATTCGGAATCAGAAGTCGGCGCACCCTGAACTGGTGTCAGGGTGCTCGGGCGCTGTCGCATTCCGACTGTTCCGTTGTCCGCACGCTCTGTCTACTGCGTCTCGCAGATTCAACAGGCTCCGAGAAAGTCGCATTTACGCCGCAACCGCAGGGGTGGCACCTCGCAAGTAAGAAGTCCACGGCAGCGCCTCGCATGCTTACCTTGCACAACACAGGGCCGCTCAGTGCCGTCCAGATTTCCACGTGTACACAGTTTCTCCACACTAACACATCGCATTCTGCATTACCACTGCCTTCGCCATGCCAGTACGGCAAGAGGGTGACTTCTTTTCCCCCTTAGTTTCGACATGGTAGGCTCTTGAAAGCCTGACTTTGCCATTGAATAGCGTGCGGGAAGAATTAGCTTTCCGACCCCTAACAACCACCGCCAGCAAGCGTGTTTGGACGACGGGTCACAAGTTTCTTGTCGGAACGTGCCAGTTTAATTTCTTTTCGTCGAGTCTTGCGACAGGGCGCACCTTTCTGGAGCTCCTCCGTGATGGTCTCGCCAGTCGCCGCGGACCACCTCGAAGCCGCCACGCTCCAGCCGCCTGACGATTGCGCTGTCGGTGGCTTCTTTCTCGATCCTGTCGCTCACGTCCTGCAACCACGGTGAAACAATGTTTGTTCCCAAAGTCAAAAGAGGCGGTGCAACGATTTCAACATTGAAAGAATTTGCAGGCTCATACTTTAACATCGCTACCTTGGCACAAGTGAGGAAAAAAGTGCCGCCTCCTCTCTCTCCCTCCTCCCCCTCCCTCCCTCCCTCCCCCCTCCCTCCCTCCCCCCTCCCTCCTCCCTCCCTCCCCCCCCCCTCCCCCGTACTATGATGCAGCATCATTTGAAGAATGCAAGTGTTTTTGGTGCCATCTATTGGAAGCAAACGAAACCATTTCCTCTCCTTTGCCACCCTCCCATCTTTCTTGTGGTGAACTGTCTTTGTCTTGATTGCTCAAAACGCACCTTCGACGCCCAAAGACAGAACCGGACGTGGTGTCTCCAACCCTCACCTTCGATTCGTTTGATTTTAAATTTTTTTAAATACAAATTTAGTACATGCAAGGAAAATGTTTTCGGTTCTTCATTGTATAGGCGACATAAGACAATTCCGCAATTATTTATCCAAAGTCTGAAATCGTTGCGCCGCCCATTTGAAACTCTCCATGCATCTCGCATGCTCAAACCAGTTGGAGCAATCGTGCGTTGCAAGCGACAAAGCAGATAAAGACGAGGCAAGCGTAAATAAGATCGCCCGCCTCACACGTTTCGCCAAGTGTAACGAACGGGCGGCAGCTACTCAAAGAGGTTTTGACGAGCTGCACTTTCCGTCGGAACGACATGCAACGCAAGACACGAGGCGAAGAAATTTCGAACCTACAAGAACTTGTTCCTCCGTGCACCTCTTCTTTGGGGGCATTGCGTCTTTGCACGATCCGGCTGCTAATGCAAAATGCCTCTGCTCCTACTGGATCACTCAACTAATACACACTCCTTACCCTGCCATGCAGCCCCCACTCCTATGCGGCGGAGGAAAGAAGGGATAAAGGCTAGTGTTAGTACGGTGCCTGGCATGCGTCTTTGAGCGGGTTCGTTCGACGTCCTATCCCACGGATGCGTCGAGAGCGGCACCCAAAGTGGCAACAAGTGACGCCGCAGGAGCCAGAGTGTCATGCTGTCGAACGTTGACCCTTCAAGTGTTGGGGTTTTCAAGTGCGTCAGCATTCGTTGCCCCCTCTTTAGTTTGGACCTGAACTGGACCGGTTTCGTGAGGCCGACGCGTGGTTCCCGTCGTGCTCTTTCGCTGCGTTCCGCTCACTCGTTGCGTCAGCTCTTCCTTGTCACGACGCCATTTGTGCGAGACCGCCGACACCCGGTGGGAAAGATTGCCTCCCCGAAGACGACAGTATGCGGACCGTTCCGAGGTTGGAATTCCAGTCCTTCGCCGTGCCGGAACCCCCGCGCTAAATGCCGACGCACCTCGTTGAGTCGCCGTAGTGACAGCAGTAATTTCGGCATCGTGTTTTTTTCCCCGCATGCCAAACGTAACTTTTGCACTCGGTAGCACCGTAGCACGCGCTGGGAAGAATATTCGTTTATATACAACACACTATTTTATGGGCAAAAAGTTGCTCGATGTCTGCGTGCCTCCCACCTACGACATATATATCGTATTCTACTTTCCGAGCGTGGTGGTACGTGGTGGCACCTCGACCTCCCACCCCAAGGCCACTTTTTTAGCTGCCTCACTCGGCCTTTGTCAGTGCGGAACTGTAACTTTTTTTGTTTTCAAGGCCGTCGAATAACGAGTTCATTCGTAACTTCTGGGTCTCGGCTTTTGCCCACAAAGTGCAAGGTTGAACAACACAGGTTCGCCATTCTGTAACGACAAAGGAAGATACCAACACAAAATTCGCATAAAAAAAAATTAGCAGAAACTCCATCACCTTGGGAATGATTATCTACGTTAATGCGAATAGCATCAAACAGTGCGGAGTTATGCGCGTTCGTCAGGTGGCCGGCACACTCTAGATACGCCAGCCCACTCTTGAGGCGATTCTAAATTTGTTGACACTTTCACAGCCCTGCGCACGATCTCCCGCAGCCCAGCACGTGCGTTTGTGTCACTTAGGAAGGCGAGCAAAGCACGCGCCATACGCACAAACACTCAAAATGGTACCGACCAGACTTTCTGGCGTCTCAGCTAGTCTCAACCAACGGTACTCTAAACGGTTGTTTATATCTTTACCATAGGACGCGCTTTACAGCGCTGTCACAGCTACCGGTGCGCGCGCGTTCCATGCACGAGGGCTCATTCCGCTCTCGTGAGGCTGAGCACGGCCGCTACATCACCCTCTCCCCGAGCGCGGGAGAGGGTGAGCTAGCGGCCGTGCTCAGCCTCACGAGAGCGGAATGAGCCCTCGTGCATGGAACGCGCGCGCACCGGTAGCTGTGACAGCGCTGTAAAGCGCGTCTATGGTAAGATATAAACAACCGTTTAGAGTGCGTTGAATGACTGCCTTCATAGCTCTGTGGTTAGCGCGTCTGCCTGCTGATCAAAGGGTCAACGGTTCGAATCCCAGCCGGCGCCGGTCTTTTTTATTTATTTATCGACCCGCGGCGTAAGAGGTTAGATAGCCAGATAGATAGATAGCATAGACAGAAGAAAGTGCGTGAAGTATCCAAAGAATGCTATTCGCATTAATATTTACGTGCCATTAAGAAGTGACACCACATGATAAAACATTGTTTTCATCGCTTGCTCACGCATGCCGCCACACGTAAACAAAATGACAGCCCAGTCGGAAGAGGCAGGGAACAAACTGAAGCTGAAACTGCGCAGGTACGCACACGAGAATAGGTACTGGGATGTGGCACTCCGAGGGTCAAACCTCAAAGAGAAGCGTAGTCGGTCCGTACCTGGAAGAAGTCCAGCTGCTTCTTGGGCGCCCAGAACACCGGGTGCTTGGTGACCACCGCCACAGATGGCCGCTCCGCCGGCTCCGTGCGGAGCATCTGCTCGATGAGGCACTGCGCCACCGGTCCGTGCGGGTCCGACGTCCGTGAGCGTGTGTCTGCCATGCTTGATGTTGGCCTGACGCTCCAGCGGATCCCCAAACGGGTGCCGGCGTCGCTCAGGACGTAGCAGAAAACGCAGCGAGGGAGAACACGTCCCACCGCCTTCGTCTGCAACGGTGACGGCGTCCCGACCCGCGTTGACGACGATGATCGTCATTTTGCGCGCCCACAAACAACCGCTCGGTCTGCTGTGGTAAGACGGTGTTTGTAGCTCATTACAATTTAGTTTTGTTCAGAAGGTGGAAGTTCTCAACTAGTATAGGTACTTTGTTTCACTGTAAGCGCGAGCGGAAGCTGAAGCTAAGAGTACGCAGGCTGTACTAGGCATGTGGGCCTTCCCTATCTATTTATTTCTTCAAGTTACCCTGCTACCAAAGGCATTATCGAGACAGCAGTAAAAGTTCAATGTCAGAATTTGTTAGGGAATGTATTACACATATACGCAGAAACATGCAAGCATTAATAAACTCGACTAACAGAAAAGGACAAATCGTAACACAGGGGAAAAAAGCATTGTTCACCCATGTGTAACAGACATTAAAAAATATATTAATTAGAAAGTATACAAACATTAACACAGAAAAGTGTAGAGTCTTTCCAATTCACGTAAAGATGGAGGACCAGCAAAGCTCTTATCTTTACGATGTCTAGGACGGTCAGCCTAGAGGACGAGGTCTAGGACAACCTCAAGGATGACTCTAGACGACGCCCCCAGAGTGGGACTAATGCCCAGGACGATTTCAGATGTCTAGAACGACCAAGGACAACTTCAAGGACGACGTCTAGGACGACTTTCCTGCAGGGACGACCTGAGGACAGCCTCGGACGACGTCCAGACCCACCTCAACGACGACGTTCAGGACGCACCTCAAAAACGACTTGTACCCACTCTCAAGGGACAACTTCTAGACGACGCCAGAGAAATTCGGCCTTTTCCACTCTGGTGAAAGCCAGGACGGGAAAGGCTGGAGAAGGCTGCACCATCTATGAGTGACGGCAGGCAACCAGACAACCGGCGCGCCGAGTTGTCTGGTTGCTGCCACCACTTCATAGATGACGCAGTAGCTGTCCGGAGTTTTTGTGATCATTTGTTTGCCCGCGGACACGATACTGGGGAAAAAATAACAGCTCCGCTGTAAAAACAAATACCCGTGCCAATTGGTTCTAAAGTTGAATTCTGTTTTGAAAGTGTGATTCAAACTTCATGAAATGAAGATATGGCAGACACAAATAAGCTATGCAGAAATCACACGGGCACTCACATACCCCCCACATCAGCCCAAAAAAGCCTTTTCGACGCATTGTCGACAAACTATACTCCGTGCTTTACTTTTTAACGTTGAAATGGGTTTAGCCCCTGCCGATCGTATACCCTCGTGCACTGTAAGCATCTTTCAGGGTACAGGCCTGTTCACACACACTTGTGTTTGCTTCAGACGGAGCAAACACACTGGCATGTTCTGTAATGTCTTTGGACAAGAGAACACACTGGTATGCTTCGTGCAATCTATGAAATGGCCCCAGAACAGCATTTCACTAGAGTGAAGGTTTCTGACATACTCACAGTGAAGGTTTTGGTATTTCACCAGAGCGAAAGTTTCGTATCTTTACTATATGTAGGTTTTGCGGTATTTGAGAGATCAAATGTACCTACCATTTATGAGAAATGGTTGTTTATAAAATTGCCAAGAGCTTTTCGAGCCAAGAAAGAATGATGACCGAACAAAATAGGAAATTATATGGAAACTGCCAGGTGTTCCTGGCAGTGTGCGTCTCTCGTCCCAAGAGATTTTTGAGAGGTTTTTAGGTATGTAATACAAGTAGCGTAAGTGCGTGAACAAGCCTTAACACGCTTGTGCTCCCAGCTTCGGTTCTAATACGTAATAACACGTAATACGAAACAAACTACAGAAGCACAGACAGAGCGACGCACGAAGCGCGTCGGACACGCGCACGCTCACCAATCTCTGGCGTCCCGCACTGCCCTCCGGCAGCGCGTGGCACTCTCGAGCGACTAGACTCACGGCACGTCCGTGGCCCGACAGCATTTCCGGAGCGATCCAGCCCTCGGTGCCCGCTCACGCCGGACTTGCGGGAGAAGGACAGGCGCCCCTGGCTCAGCTTCTTGCACAGCCCAAAGTCCGAGATCATGGCCTTGGCCTCCCCGCCGCGTTCCGGCGGGAGATGAGCACGTTGTGCGGCTTTACGTCCCGGTGCACTGCGCGGGTCGGCACGAGCGTGCATTCACACGTGTGCAGAGGTGCGACGCAAACTATAACTAGGGGTCCGCGTTTTCGGGTCTTTTTTCTTTGAATGGGTAGATAAACAACGCGCAGGGCCTCCGAGTGGCTGTCTCACCTATGTCGAGCGAATGAAGGTGGTGCAGCCCGGAGGCGGTTTGATGAAGCAGAGTCGTCGGGTCCAGGCCGCCGCGCTCAAACTCCGGGTTCTCAATGTAGTCCTGAAGCGTCGCGGCACACAACTCCAAGGCGATGTAGTAGAACTGCCTGTCTCCCTCCTGCGAGGAAAGCGAGAGGCAGGGCCACAATGCTCCTTTGACTAAAACTGAATTGGGTTAGTTGGTTTGTGATTAATGGATTTATGGTTAACAGATTCATGACTAACACGTTCGTGAATAAAAGGTTATGAGTAACAAGTTCATGAGTAACAGGTTTATGAGCAACAAATTAATGAGTAACAAGTTTCTTCATTACTATGTTTATGGGCAATAGGTTTGTGGTTAACAGGTTCATGAGTAACAAGTTCATGATTAACAGGTTCATGATTAACATGGTTATGAGCAACATCTTTAGGAGCAACAGGTTTGTGGTTAACAAGTTCATGAGTTATAGGCTCATGGTTAACAAGCCCATGAACAGCACAAAAAGATGGGGATGAAGGAAAGATACAAACACAAGACTAATCAGTTGAAAGTTAGTGCCCGTCTGCACTGTTTGTGCCTTTTTTTCATCCACGTCTTTCAGCGCTTTTTATTTACCTTTACCTTTTTAATCTTCGTCATTAACAATGTCACATATGGTGATGATACTCCAGAGTCCTTTCACTGTTTGAACCATAATCTGAAAGAAATACAGCAGGACACTTAAGACTCTGCGGAGGACAGCAGGGTGCGCTGCTTGTAGGAATGCGCTGCATGTAGGAATGCTTTCGTATTCCTACACGCAGCGCTATCCTACAAGAAGCGCACCCCGCTGTCCTCCGCAGAGGCCTACCGGACGGTGCGACATGGCTGAAAGCAGAGCCTAGAACACGTGATACAGTAGTGCGCACAGGGAGAGGGAGCGGGAATTTCCCCGCTGCTCCCTCCCTCCCTCCCTCCCTCCCTCCCTCCCTCCTCCCTCTCCTCCTCCCTCTCTCTCTTCTTCTTCTTCCCCCCCCCCCCTCCGGCCACACCTGACACGAGAGCGGCAGCCGCACGCGCGCCACCCTCTTCCTTTTATCGGCACGCTGGTCGCAGCGCCATTAAGATGGTTTCTCTGTGGGGTGGCACGCCTTGGAACTATGACGTGTCGCAGCCAATGGCTCTTTAGGTGCCGTTTTCCACGGTTACCGATGCCGCCTGCTTCGCTCCATGGGACAGTCAATGCTCTCGCATTAAAACTTGTATACTCCCATCATGTGGGAAACTTCGGCTGTGCAGCCAACTTAAGTTGGTTCAACTCACAACGACGGTTTCGTGTTCTTTATCTATGCCAATAAACCGCAAAAAGTAACCCATGCGAGCCAGTTTGATCAAATCTGGGGAAATGAAATAACTCCAAATAGAAACAGTCCTCGAAAAAGAAAAAAGCCCAATTTTTGTGGGAAGAAATCCTTATTTACAGTTTTGTTTTCTGCAGAACCCGAAACCCGGTCCGTGCTGAACTGTCGGCGAGGTAGCTTCCTTCTCCTAGAACCATACGCCTCATCTCGTTTAAATCCCTTATCGGTACTGGGACAGCTTCCAAGTAATGGGGTCATGCGCATGTTCCGTGGAATCTCCCTCCCCCCCCCCATTTTTTGTCTGACACTGAACATGGACAGCAATAATCACAGAATTCGGGGACAAAAGAAAACCCCACCAGTAAACACCCCTGAATTTGGTAAAAATAGACACCCCGAGAAACATGGAACCAAAGTTATTATGGAGCGACCATACTACCGCAAAGACTGAGAGCCGTACCATGCAGTAGTAGCGGACCACATTGGGATGTTCATCCGACTCCCGGAGCAGATCCACCTCTCGGCTCGCGAGGCTGACGCAGTCTGGAAGGATGCGCTTCACGGCTACTGGCCGCTTGTCGAAGGTGCCCCTGTTTGTCGCGGATACGAGCAGTCAATCGACGAGTTGATCGAACGGCAAGTGAAAAAACGAGAAACTCGGGCGTCGTTGTTACCTGAAGACGAAAGTGCCATTGCAGCCGTGGCCAATCACGTCCCTCGTGTGGAAGCTGATCTTTCCGATTTGACAGAAACCGTCCTCGGTGACTTCTGAGAAAGCAAAAAGCCGACTCTTAAAGGAATGGAGACACCAAACATGTTAGTTCACAGAAAAATTGTGACGTACGACATTACGCTCACAAAATCGTTTGAAGCGTACTGTGTCTCTGCACCCAGGATCGTTTTGAAAAATACAATACGCATCACTCACCCAGAATTTGATTGCCTCCACTGATCCTCAAGTTTCCACTGCGAGAGGTCCTTTGGTATTCCCTCGCCTGCATGGCAATTAGCCAATTAATCAACACTCCACCGATTCATTCACGCAACACAGGGGTTAGGGCTTGGGGCTCAAGTACACCACTCTGAGCTGGGGTCCAATCCCAGCAGGACAAGGGGAATGACAAAAGTGGCACTGGTGATGTCCATCGGTGACTTGTACGTTAATGGCATTGTTGACTGTGCACTGCTGCGCAGTCAGTAGTGCATAACAGCCAGTTCTGTTTCAGCCAAAAGCATCCTTGTTGGGTGCTCCCACCCCCTACAGACTTCGACCAGGCTTATAACTTAGTTTCTCTACGTGAGGCTGCAAATAGCGCCATTGACTCTGTTCAGCTCCTCTGTAAAGTACATTTTCGTGTCAATTTTCGCTCTATCAGACATTTAATATATTTTTTATATTTGATCATCATGCAGCATTTCATCCCTTTCTCAGATCCAGTCGCTTTAGAACAGTGTCGCCACCCCGGACCTTGACATTTGTGCGTCAGCCTCTAAAGTTCCACCACCTGTCGAGTACTTCGCTCTTTACAAACTGATCATCATTTTCGTGTTTTGTACTATTCTTGCATTAGCGTGTCTCGAGTGCGAGCATGTATATTTGTGTTCCTTACTTATAGTGCTTTTGGTGGAAGTGCAGCAATCAAAAGACCACTGTGATTGTTCTTGGGCCCTTCAAATTTGAACGCCCAGCTTTTCGCATGAGATAATTGGGAAAAAAGGCAGGTGGGCGCGAATCTTCAAATTCGCCTACCTGCCTTTTCGAAAGAACGCTTTACTACTGCAAAGTCCGTTGCTTGCATACACGCAATGAACACGCCAATCGGCATACAGTACAAACGCTTGTTTCGGTGAAAGCATGTTTCTAACAAAACTTTGTTCTCTTCGTTAGTATAAAAAAAAAAAGTCAGCAAGGAAATTGAAAAGTTATTTGGGTGCAACGAGCGAAGTGTCGTGCTAGGGAAGCAATAAAGTCGGCGATTGCATTGACAAATAGTTTGCCGTTGGGTCAAGTCGTGCGCCTTGTCAGTCGTAAGGAGTGTGCTCTTGTGCAACTTTTCTTGTTTGGTGCATACGTGCAAGCGTCCGGGAGACTTGTAAAGGGAAAGGCCTGTCGACGTGTCCTCAGTTCTCTGGAATAGCTAAATTTTGAAGTCTGGGCGACGTATTAGGATTTTCTTTGACATAAAAGGGGGTGAGCCAAGGTTTGAGGGTAGGTGTTCTGCTCAGGATATTATGGTATTATTACTATTGCATCCGCCGCCGCTTCTCTGACACCACCACAAGCATTCCGGGCATTATAGCACCATATTTTCCGGACCATGGTCTGGACTCCGTGCATAACACACAGGATCCCATTTCAGTCTAGAAAAAGCATTTTCCCAGATAGTCCGCAGCCGGTGCACAATCCGTACGTAAAAAATCCTCGTACACGGCACACCTTGACAAATGCCTGTTTCATAAGCTCACAAAGAAGCTTGTATCGCACAGACATCGTCACTAACACACTCTGTCCTTCTCGCAATCCATACCGTTGTAACGAATGAAAATCTAGGAAAACCAAATCCTCGTACGGTCCACACCGCGTGTAACCTGAACCTTTGGACGTGCGTGGTCTGCAGACTAGAACCGGGAAAATACGTCGACCAGCTCAGTAGCGAGTGTGCTGCATCAACTGGAGTCACGTAGACCGGAGTCCGAGGAAACGGACAAACCTGCGGATAGAGGTACGCCACCACTCCGACCATTCCTGCCAGGAGCAGCACCAGCGCCATCTGGATCCACACGAACTGGCTGGAGTAAGGCACGTCCCCCGTCGCGGTCTCCGTGGCGACGTCTTTCCTCCTCCCTCTCTTCTCCTCTTCCCTCTCGAACGGGAAGAAAGGGGGAAGCCGCCGGGACGAGAAGGGCAGCGGGGACGCCGGCGTTCCCCGGTCCCCGACGTCGGGCCGACCTTCGCCACCGGGAATCGCCTTTAAAGAGTTCAAAAGGATCGCCGACGAGAGCGTCGTCAGAAAGTCTCAGTCCCGTACTGCAATCCCTCGTCGACCAGAACTTTCGGCCGTCTCGAAATGCCGGTTACGTCAGAGCGATTTTCTTGTCCCGGAATGAACTCCTGCAGGCACAATGCGTCTGCTCATCTCGGACCGCAGACATCTCGACGTCTTGTCGACAAGAATTACGAAAGAAAACATTGGGCACGGCATAGCGAACAACGAACGTGGCGGCCCAAACATCGGTTGACAAAGAAACAGCCATCCAAAAATAAAAACACACAAAAAAGTAAAAACAAAGAAGGCCAAGTTCCGCATCACCACGTGTACAACGAAGCATTAAAATTAATAAAAAATGCCCGTGTTCACGCGTACGGCAAGTGCAAAAACAGCTTGCGCCTAAAGGACGTTTGTTGTCTTATTTTCTTTTCTCTCTCTCCAAACCTTGGTTTGGCATTTGATGCCGCTGCTTCTTTTCCCTCTTTCTCAACATTATCTTCCACTCTTTATGTCTTTCTCTTACATTCTTTTTTTTGTGGTCTTTTAGTTTTTTTAGTTCCTACTGGCTCATCTCACAAGTGTTGCTCCTCGATCGCTTTGTTTCGGTCGTTTTGTTCTCCTCGGAACATCGGCCGCATAGAGAACTGTTGGATTGTTGGAAGCGTCCCATGTGCACAATGTGCGAATGGCGCAGTGACAAATTTGGTACCTTGCTTGTCTCCAAACTCCACTCACCTTGAATTTGTTTTTTCAGTATCTATGACTTCGAGTTAACGAGGGTTCACTCTACAGCAGCAACTAAACGTAGTTACCAAAGGTTGTTTCTGTCCCCGAGGCTAGTCGTAAGACGAGACGAACAAATGACTGCATCCACGAGGTACGTTCGAATTTCAGGACTTTTGAACAATGCATAGGATAAAATTACTACTTGATTGACATGTCAGCTAGGACTACTACACATAGTAGATCGTATAGTGACTTGTTATGAAGCAGAGATTTGGTTGAGTCACTGACATAGGCTCTTGAGAAGTGGCCAGGTCAGTTTGAGCACCCTCGGTCGGCTCCAACTGGGATCAAATGCAGACTTTTGCTATGCGGAGTGCAAGTTCGTCTGCTTCTTTTGCATGAGTTGTGGCGACGCCCGAACGCACAGCTATGAATGAAGGATAATGGCAGACCCTCAAAGCAAGCTGCCTGGAGGTCTACCCACTATCCTTTAATCAGAGCCAATCAGAGCTCGGCGTCATTCTGACGTCACCACAACCCCTGCAAAAGCAGCAGACGAACTCGTGCTCCGCATAAAAGAACCACCTCTAGAGAAACCTTAAAACACTAAACGAGACTTACTTTCCATACATTCACTAGTCCACGGACAGCATAAGCATGTGGTGAAATAACATCATGAGAAACCTATCTCAGTTACGCAGCGCCCCTGCCCTTTGTCGTTACATTTTTGTGTTTGTCGCCGTACCTACATCTTCCTGCCCCCTCCCCTTACGTAATGCCCTGATTGGACCTTTAAAACGAAAAAAAAGGTTAAAGAAAAGAAATGAAATGAAAGCGACACTTTATGAACTGTACCTGCTTTCGCCACTCTCTCGTGGGTCGGAGCGCTTGATCCGCGTCTTCGCTTTTCCGACGGAGCGGAACTCCGTCCGATCCGGGGGCTCTCGTCTCCCGGTAGTCCAGCTGGAGTCGCGAGAACAGCACTGCCACCATGGTGTTGGGGTACTCGTAGTGACCTAGAGAGACACGGCCAGCACCACCAAAGGCAAGGTCCATCCGATGAAGAAGAAAAACAAACAAAAAACATTCGGAGTTCAAATTCAATTAGTGAGGCCAAATATATACCTAGAGTAGTACCCTGAAGCTTGATTATTATACTGAGATGTCGGAGTCAAGTACGCCATTCAAGACTGGTGAAAACCTAAACTTGAAAGATAAGTGCGGTAGTAAAATGCGCCGTTGGGATTAGAGCTACGACCGGACAAAACTGGATGCTTTGTGCTTCCATTGGTTCTAGCACGGCATTTAATCTGTGATGTCCTCAGAGTACTGCTATTAAGATGAACCAATAGGTTACAATAACCACATTCATTATTTTATTGATAAGCGAGTGATCTGAGGATAGCATCACATATAATGTTTCCAGTCTTCCTCCTATAGCTTAAACTCGTGTGTAACAGATTTGGTTACAACAGACATTCGGTTATAACAGACTGGTTGGTCTTCCTATCTATGCTATTGAGATAACTTTGCTTATTACAGATTCTGTTATAACATACATACAAATATAATGGACTATACAAGGGAGTTTGTAAGTATTTCACCATTCCATTATATAGCGGACTCTTTGACGGAAGTCATTATTTCGGACGTTACGCGGCTCTGGTTCGGTAGCAGTGGTATCCATTTTGCTAATTGCTCTCATCGCTGTCGGTGCCTAGCAAGCTTTGTATGACCCAAAGTACACAGTGATGATGATCATGAGTACAGCTCAATAAAAAATCCCTACCTTCTAAAGTTCAGAAGTTTCAATAAACCAGTTCTTTTCTAGTATCCATTCTTATTTCATAAATCTTACTAGTTAGAACAGACTCCAATCACAATCCACGGCAAAGTCTGTAGTAAGGGTATCTGCATTCTGCATACTCCTTTTACAACAGACCAAAATCTTCATCATAATCAAGGTCTGTTATAATGAGTTCATACTGTATACAGTGCAGAAAGTAGCCTACTCAGAACTTTGTCGCAGCTAATCTTTCCGTTTACACGTTATTCTGCCCACTCAAGTGCAGTTCAGTGCTACAAGCATAGCTCGGCATCACGAACTCGCTCAATCACACTCGCAGCGCGAACGGTGGCCGACTTCACGAAGCCTGGCGAGTTCACAATCTGATGGTGAAGAAATTTGTGAACTCAGATACGTTTAGCAGACGCAACGACGACCAACTTTGTGGACTCTAATGAGTTTGCGACGCGACGGTCAGTGACTTAGTGAGCTTCGACGAGCTTGCACGCGATGGGGAGAGACTCTGTAGAATTCGAAGCCTCCGGTGATGGACCAGAATGGAGTTTCTGGCACAATTAAACCTCGTAATCTCAAGGCCAGCGACTTTGCTGCCATTGGCGTAATTTGTCGTACGAGCGAACGAATACGATGGGTTCCAGGTTTGGCGACGTCACGCTGAGCGAGTGGGTCTCCAAGAGGCAAGCCTAGGATGGCAGCTCGTGACGCGCACTGAAACAAAGGCACGCCTGCTTTTGCTGTGGGTCTGCTTGCCGGCGTCGTCTGCCGTTGCGTGCGCCGTCCCGCCGTTCGGTCGGGAGTCGAAGGACCCTCGAGGAGAGGTACCCTGCGATCCCTCGTCTGAAAAAAAAAAAGCGAGGCTTGTCACAACAACCAACTTTTGCACACATTGCTCGTCTCGCATAGAGACGTACGAAGGCGATTAAAGAAGTGATCCGCACAAACGTTTGAGATACCCATCTCACGAGGAACTTTTCGAAACCCAAGCCCGTCATGGATCATTGCAAAGGCGGAGCCTCGACTGATTTGCATGACGATTTGCCACATCATCCACCGCTGCTCGTCTCATCTGATGGATACGGTTCATGTGCATGCTCAATGTTGTCGTCAGTCATGGGCGCGGACGGGCGGTCACACCCTTCCTTTGTGGTCGACACTTGCGTGTCCTTCCTCGAGCTTCTGTACACAACCAAACACACTTTCTCGCGACAAAAACACTCTCTCCCACAATGCACAAATATTGGCACCAGACTCACCCTCACAGGACCAGAAACATATCGTCGGCACGCTGCTCCTCTTCGCCGTCAGCGGCGGCGCAGTCACAGCTCAACTGACATAATACATTCAAACCTGCACAGCGCTGACTTGAGAGACCTCGTACGAAAAGTGCCGAGTGAGGTCAACGGAGTTTTAAGACAACTGGAGCGTGGACCACCTCGAGTGATTTCCCTCACGTACAAGAAGAAACGCTCACGTGGTTTTCTTTTCATGCGTCTGGGTAGCCTGCAAGTCCCATTGTGTCACAACCCTTTCCTTCATATGTTGGCTACAATTCACAAACATTTATTAGCTCTGCACGCCCAAACAGCACTTAATGGTAAAACAGACATTCGCTGAGAAGCACACTCACAGAAAATTCCCCCTTTATACGCAAGAACAGAACTTGCGGAAGCCCTTCAATCACACATGCAGAGAGGGCTACGCTGCTCTAGTGGAACCTCATTAATTCAAACTCTCCCAATTCAAACCCGCAGATAATTCAAACTGACATACAGGTCCAGTCCTACGTGTTTCTGGAAGGAAGTCCCCGGAATTCAAAGCTTGCATTATTCCAAACCAAGTTCTGGTCCCCTCGAGTTCAAATTAACGAGATTCCACTGTAAATGTTCCTTTAATGCATTCACGGTCAATCTCGATACTCTGAAGCTCGCACGGATACAGCAAAATGCTTCGAATCGAGCGCCTGCAGCAGTTTCTTCTGCCAAAGAAAACGCAAAACTGCGTTTCATGGTGCCACAAAGGCACGGAAAGCGACACGATCGATTCTGGGGTGCAAACCCACTTGCACAATGTCACTGTCCGGAAGCTCCGCACCCTGCAAGTCGAACTAACCGAAAACTCGAATCAAGCGGCTCTGAGACATTGAGAGTCGACTGTATCAGGGAAAGCTTTGCAGGAGTTCGGTGACAGGGCTTCTAAGAAAAAAATTCAAGGGTTTCTAGCGACCTTTGAGGACCTGGAAAGATATTTTAAAGGACCCCTTTAATACTGTAAACGACTTAATTTTCGCGAATTGCCCCACGATTCGTGAAAAACGAAGCCACCGCGAACAATTTGGGCGAAATATCAACGCTTCGAAAGCTACATGGCGCGAGTCGCAAAAACTAGAACCCGCGAACAATTCCAAATTTTCAGCTTTGGTACGGTTCGGCGAAAATTCGAGCCCACGCAAATTCAGTAATTTTAGAGCACTCTATCTACCACCTTGCTGTGCTGGTCAAGACCGATGACTCGCGCTGGGGCTGCGGGGACGGATCCCGCGGGACACTGATCGGTCATCTGAAGCACAGAGTCACATAGTTCTTTATGGAGCTACCTGCTGCCTTATTCATGTTCCCACCGTGCGTCGCACTTTTAATGTGGTTTTTTGGTGCGGACTCGCCCATTGACCCGAGACACCAGACGTCTTCCCTCAAGGTCTGGCATTTTTGCCCGACCTCTGCTCCCTGGGCCCGACAGCAACCCAGTGTGCAATGTAGTCGCCATCACCCAACCACGACCGCTGGAAGTTGCACTTTCCGGGGCATCGCACGCAGCTTAAACAACGTCCACCATGTGCTAAGCGCAGTTGCAGACTCAAAACAAGGAAACCAGGGCTATAATAGCAAACACTACGCGAGGGAGCGACGGCGCAAGATGCGCAAAAAAGCGGACGGGCGAGACCGGATCCGGAACCACCGGGACTGCTACCATTGGTGGCCAGGCGCTTAACGTGTATCGAACCGAATATGTCGAGTTGCCCATGCCACATAAGAAAATTCCCTCGTTTAGTTTCAAAATTTTTTTAACATACACGTAAAAATTATGATTCGGTATTTTTATTATTATAAAAAATGTAGCACCACTGACTATCATAGGGAAATTCAAGGGTTTTCAAGCACCTGCTACAAAATTCCAGGACTTTCGCTGGTCTGGAAAATGGCATTTTCAAATTCAAGGGTTTTCAAGGTTTTCAAGCACCTGTGCGAGCCCTGCTTTTGCATCATATCTGAGCAGTGATTTTCAGATAATTTACTGTCACATAGCTACACAAAAATTCTGTCACGAGTCATGACGTCAGTTAGCATAGGCACTCCTGTATTGCAACATGACATTACGAGTTGCAATCCTATTGTTACGATAATGAAGAAACCTGCAAACATTCAATCGTTATATCCGATTATCGTTGGTATCTGGAATAGAAACTAGAGCGTTTCAAGTCTAGAAACCTCAAGAGACTGACTGTTATAAGCAGCACATCGCTGTATATGATATTGTTACAAGTGGATTGCACTGTGGCAAGTGAAGTTTTCTCGCCGTTGTCTATGTGGCGACTCTCACATAATTCTTTTTCCATACATTGATTATTGATTATCACCGGTTCCACCCTCTAACTATGAAGAGGAATGGCTCGATTACAGTATAAGCTGCACCTACTTCGCATACAAACACCCACTAGGAAAATGTGCATTGCGTGGTTAGAGCAGCGGTAAAATTGATAAATTGATAGTAAAAAGTTCTTACACCGCCTATCACTGGTGGGGCAGTCTTTATCCACCAGGGCAGCAAGTGCATAGCCTCGCTTTGGCATGCTCTCCCACATAGAGCGCAGGGCTGCAAATGAGAATGCAAGAAGAAAGGCGCTTTTGCAACACTGCCTTCACTTCCACAAAATAGAATTTTTTGATGAAAAAGTAAAGTTTTATTGTGAACATATTTGGAAAGTTGCAGCACCGCACTTACTTTGCCTCACAAGCAAAATTTTCTTCTGTTGGTTTTAAACAAACTAACGCTTCCTCAACCGAGAATCTGGACCCACTGAGCCGCACGGGTTCGCAGCGCACCCGCTGCAGCACTGAATTCTGGTGGCAGTCAGTTTTGAGATATAACATTCCAAGTATTGAAGAGTTCACCTTTGACAAAAGAGGAGTGAATTCCAAAGATCATACAATTCTTAAGAGCTTGTGGCAGATAAGCAGGTTTGAGCTGTCGATTGCGTGTGCAGTGCCAATGACGCTCACATTAACAAGAAACACGTTCACTATGGATGACGAACCACCGCGCTATGTGGGGTGCCCAATTGAGAATTGAGGTCCCAAGCTTCGACACCACAATATGGCAGAGGAGCCAGATGCCCCGTTTCGGAAGCTGCCCGACTTGGCAGCCATGAGGCCGCCTAGACTGTCGTCATGTTCAAAAGAATGCCAACCTTTTCCCAGTAAACTGTCGAGACCGGTGCTGCAACTTGGTCGGTTATAAACGGGGCAAGCGGCTGCAGCGAAAGCGATCACGTTTTCTCCCATTCCCTTTTGCACCCTCGTCAACCGAAGCCGGTTATAACAAAATAGCGGATAAAGCGAAGTGATTTCCGATTCCCGCTGACTTCGTTATAACCAGTCTCGCCGAGTAGAGGGCTCTGCTCTCGGCAGCCGCTCGATCGCTCCGGCTCACAATGTCCAAGACTGTAGAGAGTCCAAAACGGGTGCCTTTGATTCGAGGTAGGCCTATGTGCTCACGTAACCGGATAGTAGTCGCAATGGCTTGCGCTGAGTCATGCCCCGGGGCAGACTCGCTGATGCACCTCGTGGATGGAAAGGCCGTCGCGCTAGATCTTCGTCACGTACCGTGGGGTCAACATGGTACACAAATTGGGCAACAACTGCTGCGTGAGCATTCGTCTGGGACTCGGTGGTCCATGCAAAAGCAAACTACGCACTGCCCGCTCGGCAATCTAACACTGTAATATGCAGGGTGTCCGCCCAAAACATTTATGGGGTTTCTTCGCCGCAAAAATGAACTATGCATCAGCTGACGCCTTGCCCTCCGCCCCCAAATGCTGCCCTAAGCAGTCCAAACCAGATGCCAAGGTGCCTGCGCAGCTAACCGCGTTATCTCATAAGAAAGTTGCAAGCGTACTTTCACGGCAAAATTTCAATGGGAAAATGGCGGGCGGACGGGACTTCTCGAGATACGTGGAACCGAGTGGCGCCAGTTGACAGAAAACAGGCTTTTCGCTTTACCGATTAAATTTCGGAAAATCCCTTTTTATAACTTCTCAACCGGGGACGCCGGCCAGTTTAGCTCTGAAATATTGGCATCTGGTTCCGACATGGAGAATGAGAGTGCAGAGACGCGTAGGTTACTTTTGCGGTGAAAAAAATTTTCACTTCTAAGTATTTTGAGGGAGTAGGAAGGGGGGTGGATGCATGTATATTACATTCAGTGTATTTTTGATTCAGAACATAAGCATGTGTTTTAGCGTTCACCTGTTTGCACTAAGTTCTGTGCCTGCTGTGTGGAGAGTGCATGCTTTCTGTCGGATGTGTTGAGGCGTTGTTTACCCTCTTCCTGCCCCTCACCCCTATAATGCTCCCTCGCCTGTGCTGTGATGTACCTAAAATAAACAAATAAGTAAATAAAACAGCGTTGAAAGACGAGTCCCAATCGACCACTTACGCAGCACTCGTGTTCAATCTAAACGCCTCTGTTTGTTTGAAAACTGTATGTTCGAGCACCAACCGCTGTAGAAAAGAAACAAAGACACTGCTGTTACATTCACCACAGAAGAAAAGACAGAAGCCGCTTCTATTTTAAACAGACCACCTGAAGAAGGTGCCGGAGGCTGGCACCGAGACTTCTGGAACCCTACCATGGGGCGCTTCCAACCGGGAGGCCAGTGGGCGCTTGCCCCCCAGTCCTCAGAGGTGGGGGGGCAAGGCATCTGTTTTGCCCGTCCCCTGAAACAGCAGCCACTGGTCAGAGACGAAACCCCACGGCCGGCAGCTGCCCAAGGCAGACACCAAGGGCACTGCCCACCGAAGCTCTGAGGGGGGGGTCTGGTTTGCTCCCCCACTCAAAAAACAAGTTGGTACGCCACTGGACCCTACCTTTCTTTAGGGATTGATCTGGCGTTTGTCCATTATTTCTAACGTTGTAACCCAGGCAGAAGACGTCTGCCGAAATGTTCACCTTGAAATCTATGCCCCCAGGTTGGTCTCTGGTAGGTGACGAAGTACGATCCAGCTCTACACCCCCAGAAAAAGGCTTGCCTTTTCTTTTTGTTGAAAAAAAAAAAAAAACTATGCACCCGCCGTAAAGTCCTCAGCTTCCATCCAAGTGTGGCGCTAACGGTTCGGACAGGAAGCATGAAGTTTTGGCTTTCCCAGTGGTCTTTTCTGCGCCAAATAGCCCTTTCTACTTTGTGCAATAGGATCAATAGGAGCTCAGGTGAAGCCACTGCGACGTGAAAGGGATTGCAAAAAGAAACACGTGACGTCGGTGCCCGCGTAGTGCGTCCCCGAGGTCGCCTGTGAGATACCCCTGTCCTGCGGGGAGAGTGTATGTTGGTCAGACGGGGAGGTGCATCAATGATAGAATCGGGGAGCACTTGCAGTCAATCCTTGAGCAATCCCCCGTCTGGCCACTTGGCAGCACGCTGCCGATCGAATGCGGTGTGACCCAAGGTTTGACGAAACAAGAATTGCTGGAAGCGGCGCAGCAAAATCGCCGCGAAATCTTGGAGGCCTTCACTCATGAGAGCGCTTCGTGGCACCGATGTATGTGTCAGCGCCCCATCTTTATCTCTGTCTGATGAGGAGTATACTGCTTCCTTCAGAATGATACGGCTTGAGATCACGTAGGAAAACGCGCTAAGCTTCGTTCTGTCTTTTTCCTTTTCTCTTTTCACCCATGCGCACGTGCACATTTGGCATAGCTTCGTTTTCTAGTGTTTTTCTAAAAAATAAAGTTCAGTTGAAAGTGCTGCTTCTCTCGTCCTGTCTGCTTCTCTCCTCGTGTCCTCGTTTTGGCGCCTCACTTCAAGCATGTACAACCAACTAGCCCAACTCGCCTGCTCTAAATGAAGTTTCAGAGCCGGTCCTCCTCACCCGCTCGGCAAGTCACAAGCAATTTTCGGGGGCCCTTCGACAGGAAAGCGGCGAGGCTGGCAAGGCCCCCGAACACGAATGGCGTCAACCGCCGGGAACGGGGCTCATTTTCCCTTTGAAAAGTCAAAGCAGTACGCTCTCTGACCCTTTTTTCGCTGGGGAACCGGACGCCGGCACGTCCCGGGAACCTGCCGTGCGTCCGGCGTCTTGGCGTCTGGTCCACATTGCCACGGCGTGCAAGACATTGTTTTTGATGCGAAAGCACTAACTGTCTCATAGAGCGAGCTCGACGTCGTCAGCTTTCGGAAACCACGCCAGACGGCTCTTAAATTCTTCTCCAAGTCAAGCCAGCTCCCATTCACTGGTCAGCCACGTGCACCCTTTTACACCGCTTCATTGCCATGCGGCTGGCACGCATCGACCAGGGTTCCCAGTCGCCGGACACGCAGCGCCAGGTCAGCACCAGTCTGCGCGCTCAACACGCGTACAGCAAGCACGACATACATGCTTTCACGTCCACAGCTTATAAGTGCTTTGGTGTGCCTCAATCTTGTTTTCCTATTAAATTTAAAAAAAGAAAACACTGCAAATGTTTCCTTTGGGAACACGGTGTAGGAGGTGCCCCTGCACTCACTAGAGGGTGGTGTGCTGGGAGGGCTCGAGCAGGAGCCCGGGACCAGGAGGAGCGCTTGAGCCTGCCGCATGATGTCCTCGCGCGTGCGGTGGGCCGCGGGCCGTGAACTGGAAGGCGCCGCAGGGCACCTTCCTCCCCGACTCTGGTACTAACCGCCACCACGGGACTGCCCAGCTCATGCTCCCACAAAAAGTCCCCTGGTATGACAAAATTCTGAAAGAAACGCAAAAAAAAAAGGGAAAGAATGACCAACTCGCGAATTGGATGTAAATGGTTTACGCCTAACGCAAAATCGAGCACAACAAATAATTCCATAAATCCTGGCTGGAATTCTTTTTCTAAGAAAAAAAAAGGCATACCTGCAGAAGAAAACGTTTCATTATGTGAGAAACATTTCACGTACTGTAGACAAAAGGGACCCGACATAACGTTTTACGTTTAATGCAAATCGGAGCATGAATACTTTAATAAATAATAACTAGAAATCTTGTTTCACAAAGAAAAAGCCTGTAAAAAGAAATCTTTTTTATATGTGAGAAACATTCTCACATAGTTGCACCAAAGACAAAAGGGCCCAATATAATGTTTTACATTTAACACGAACTGAGCGTGGATCACTTAGAATAGTCCTGGCTAAAGTTCGGAGTTTATTCAGGGTTGATTGGCAACGCCGAAATTCTGAGTTTACAGAATAAATCCGAACGCGACCAAAACTTTATTTTACCAATGAGTGTTTTTCCGGAGTTTTTCGGATTTATCCGAAAACACGGAACCTACTCAGAATCGAAGAAGGCCGACATAAAATGAGTGAGGTAAATTTCCGAGCCCTCGAGCAAGCTAAGACTTGATCAGCACCTCGGCCGCTTCTCCCAGCACGCTGGTGCAGTAGGACTTTCAATTTTGGATGCGACGAAATCAAAGAATTTTGGCGAAAAGAACTCAAGTACTTTGAACAAATTTTTTAATCTTTGTTTGAACTCGAGTACAGAACTGAAGCGCAACACAGCTATTCGCATAAATTATACTAAGTTTGGAATATCCGCGCAACTCTATCGAAAATGCACGGCCTTCCGGCTCTCGGTGTCGGCGCCTAATGTTGGCAAAGTGTGTCGGACATTGAGGCACATTCAAGATGGAAGATGGCTCACCGGTGTCCTTGTAGAATGTTAGCACACGCCCACTTTCGCTCGACGTGAAGTGGGCCGGGGTTCTCACGAAGGGCAAGAGGCACGGCACGGAATCAGAAACGCGGAACTTCGACGTCGCCGTCGCAACTGATGGCACGCGACACCCTTGCCACGTTCACTGTCGTTGGGAACGGTCTCCGCACTTCCTCGCAGTTTCGTCACAGAATCACGACGCGCGGCCCGTCCCCGTACGCAGGATAGATTTGTGTGTACAGAATCTGATATACCTGTTCAAGCCCAGAGCTTCTACCTCCACCCCGCAAACTTTGTTACCATGGGATGTTTTCTAGCCTGCCTGAGGAACCTTTTCTACAAGCAGAACACTGTATAACGGGAATCCTATGGTAGGTGGTCACTAAGCGAAGAATAAGGACTCTTAACCAAAAGTTTAATAAACATTTACCCGATGTTTCGAGACCAGTTCGGCCCCTTTTTCACGGGCGGTGACGGAAAGAACATGAGTCACTTAAATACACATACAGATGTATGGGGCTTTTAACGTCACGAGATGTAGCTGCTGGGCAGGGAGTCTCAACCAGGCAGACGGCTACCGGATGTTTGCCGTCAAGTGGTCACTATCACGCACCCAGGGCTTTCTTTGCTGTGCTACAGAGTGAATGTTAGGTGCCCTTTTCACATTTTCCTTCCATTTAGTACAGCAGCATATGACGAATTATTTCAAGAGGCGCTACACTAATTACCTATCGAATAGAGCTGCATCGGTTTGTAACGCACATAATGAAGAGGGTTCACGTGAAATAAACAAGAGACATACCGTATTCCTCCGCTATTTCAGAGTAGCCTGGGCAGCATAGTCGAAGAAGAAGCATTCCACCTGAAAGAAGGAAAGTTCTAAAATTTATTTCAAATATATGAAACACAAACAGACTGCACAATGCTAACGCTGCAATTTGTTCAAAAAAAGAAAAAGAAGAAATAAGAACTGCGAAAGAATTTTGAGGTAAATAAGGAAACTAAATTAATGAAGCTGTGTCCCTCGCACTGTCAGCTTCCCTGAGCACTGCTAACACGGCACCCATTGCCGTGCAAGCGAGGCACGTCTTTGGAAATGCAAGCATTAAGCCTGTTCGGTTTCAGCAAACCGATGCACCAGTGGGAAAAGCACTGCATATTTTATGGGACTCGAGGTCGTAGGCGATTTCGTGGCACCTCAAATTAGTTGCCCCGTCTTGAACTGCAGGGACAAAGAATAAACGACAAGGACGCACCTCTTTTCGCCGGTCTTGCTGTCGTACATCGCTATCTGGAACTCTGCAAAATTAAGCCAAGAAGACAAAATTGGTTTTCTGGGTCTACTCACTGTTTCCACCAGGTGGTCAGCAATGACACAGCCCAACGGCATACAGCACGAAGGCAAGTGCTGCGACACCAACAAAATAAAATAACAAAAACATTCTATGCTTCCAGTACAACATCAAATAGCATACTGGTTAGACTCTCTTTAATCATTATAAATGTTATAAACTAAATAAGCATTACACCGGCTACACGTTTCTGCAATCACTTAGCAACAATTCATATTAAAAAAACAAAAAAAAAATCAGCAGTGCTGTGTTTTTTTTTTTTAAACATAGGTCCTGATGACACCATTCTCTTTGACCAACACCGAAAATAGACGGCAAAAAACGCCGCACATGTGGAAAAAATAAATCCGCAGAAACACCCCGATCGTAACCCAGGAAGGTTACGATCGGTGCTGCACAAAGCGATCGGCGAATCTGACGCTTGAGCCGGGAAGACAGGATTCATTGGGCCGGCGTTGTCTACTTACCCGTGCGCCCGACGAAGATGGCCTTCATCGTAGGAGACGGGGCAGACCCTGTCCGACCCGTGGAAGGAGATGGTCTCAAGCTTGTCTCCCGTGAAGAAGTCGATGGCAAACCAGACGTCCAACTTTTGGCCTACGATCCGAGCAAGAAATGTGCCGCCTCGTTTATATGGTCCGAATATTCAAATGAGAAGGTACGTGGCATGCGCCGTGCAAAATTCTGCCTCAAAATGATACAAATCATCACAGAAGGCTTTTTTTTTTTTTTGCCACATTTTTATT
The DNA here is from genome assembly GCA_037355805.1 of Ixodes ricinus. Classification (NCBI taxonomy): domain Eukaryota; kingdom Metazoa; phylum Arthropoda; class Arachnida; order Ixodida; family Ixodidae; genus Ixodes; species Ixodes ricinus. The sequence continues at coordinate 280,783 of JAZHYW010043374.1, forward strand.
TTATTTATTGGTCCAGTGATAACCAATGAAAAACTAAAAATAAATTCAGCCTGTTTCTTGAGTAGATCTCAAAGTTCAAACACAAGGTAAGAAAAATGTTGATAGGTCATATAATATCTACTGATAATATTTTGTTAAACCAGCAAGCAAACATGATAAAAAGTCGAAGCAAGGTATAATCCTGTTTTCTGAGTGACACTGACCAGAAAAGCCCTGTTTTTGATATTCCTATTCCTTTACTTTCATAGTTTATAAAAAAAAAAAACATGTTTACGTGGAAAAGGTTACAAAAGCCCCGGCATTCTATCAATTTTGCTAACAAAGTTCTTAGGAGGAATCGGTATCAAGTAAGCTTGAAGCATGAAACACAATGCCCTTTCAAATTTCCCAACTTTAAAAACATATCACTCTTTTACAAGTCGTCATCACGGTAGAGCCGTTGGCGTCATTGTCATTGCAGGCGAAGTCACTTTGCCGAAATGTTCATCCCTTTATCGCCACTCTGCCAATCACAGCGGTCCCATCACTTTAACCATCCGAAGATTGCCTTACCATACGGGTTCCAATTGGGAGGAAGGGAAACGCCCAGCCGTCGACCGAATTTGCCGAGACGTGCCTGCTCTCCTACCCAGTGATGCGACTGGTCCGAAAACGTTTTGAGAGAAGGCAAGAAACAAACCTTTCAGAGCACAAGCACAGGCTTTTGTTCTCGTTCACATACCCTCACGCACGCTACCATAAGATTCACGTGTCGGCCCATTCAGCCAAAGGACAAGGCCTTCTCCACCTGTTTTATTTCTCTGTAAAAATACCTTAGAGTCGACTGCACATTTAGTTTTGATTCCCTAGGAATGCGTAACCAACTGTTTAGCTCTTTTGAAGCTACAACAGGTCGTGACAATAATGCGGGCCTTTCTTGCTTCCAGAAGGCTCATTCCAACAGCTGCATTTGAAACATATGATGATTAACGAAGGACATGAGATTGTATTTTCTTACTCTCCTGTGTTTTCTGAATTTTTTTTTTTTATTGTATAGCAGTATTATGTCACCCCTTATGTTTTGTATGACATTATTATCTCCCTCTTAAATTTAAGGTGTAATAATTTCAGGCATGGAATCTGAACCCAAATAACCTTCCACTGAATTAATGCTGAGCAGAATCACTTTGAGCACCGGAATAATATTTTATTCAAGTTCAGAAGAGCCGCGATCAAAACTGCAATTCTAAATTCAGACAAGAAAACAACATCATTTATTATTTAGTTACTGAATTGGCAGTAAACAAAAGTTGGCCTAATTAAAAAAAAAAATCTATTGAGCTTGCCAAGGTTATTCTCACACTCACCATTCCACTGCTAAATTAATTTGGCTTTAATTAAGACTTTATTGAAGTGCCCTGGAAACAGTTTGAGGCTCATCTTGAGGCCATAATCAAGAAAGATTTCTCATAAAAAATTAAAAACCCATGGTGCAGCCTAGCCACGTCTCACCAGGGTTATCCATAAAGCCTCTGCTGCTGCTACTTTTCCACAGTGCATCACTGCTACAAGGACAAGCACACTTTTTCTTTTCAATTACATACAGGGGGCTGCTCTGAGGCATAATTATTCTTCATGTAATCATACACTCCAACGAAGCCGTTAGCCCGCCTGAACGAGACCAGAAACACTGAGCAACATTAGGAAGCCTACAAGGACCATCTGTCAATGTTTGATGCGAATATCAAATAGATTAAATCAAGTAGTGTTCGTTCAATTCAATTATCGAGTCTTAAAAGTATGCACAGGACCACCGAGTAACAATTCATCAGTGAGGCAATGCCTGAGCCATGAGTTTCCGCACTAGTCAAGGAAATTAACCTTGACTCTATGTTGGTACAAGTGCAGAGTTCCTGTAAATGTAGCAGGATAACTGCTTTGGCACTGGCTGGTGCAACTGGTACAGCAATCACAACTTGTTGGCACTCTACAGCCATAGTACTTTTTGCACCAAGAGAAATCAATCAATCAATCAATCAATCAATCAATTACAATCCTTATGTCTTACCCCTATAGCTTTTGTGCTGTGAAAAACCTTATATCAATAAATCCATTCCTTTGGCACTCTGAAACCCTAGTGGAATTTTTGTACAAAAAACAATCAATCAATCAATTACATCCCTTTGTGTCAATTTATGGTAACTTTTGGGTCAGGAAAAGCTAATCAATCAACCAATTCATCAAATCAATCAATTAAATTATCCCTTTGGTACTCCATAGCTTTAATAGCTTTTGTGCCAAGAAAACCTTACTCAATCAATCACATCCTTTGGCACTTTAAATCCCCTTGTAGCTTTTGATTAAAAGACCAATCAATCAATTACATCTCTTTGGTGCTCTTTTGCCTTGGTAGCTTTTTTGTCTGGGAAGCCTAATCAATCAAGTGATTGCCCAATTCGTAGATCAATCAATCCAATCAAATCCTTTGTCACTGCACTTGGTCAAAGGGATATGATCGTACTCACTGAAGGCAATCAATCCGTCAATCAGGTAATCGCACCTCGCCTACCAGTGGCAATACTATCGGCAGCTGCGGCACGGTGGATGCTGCCACAGCCCGAGCTCTCAGGCATGGTGAGCGGAGTTTTGCTTGACGGCATCTTCGCTGGTGTCGCCATCAACCATGAATGTGGGAACCTACCATCGCCGGGTCAGGCAGAAAGCTTGTCCGTACGCCCCAAACGTCAAACAAAAAAAGCAAGCTGGCATCGATCACTAGCTTTTCCGAGTACTGATTTGCAGCAAATATACACAAGCTAAAATCAAACCGATTAGCATCACGCGGCTCGAACGCCTCTTATTGCAAGATACACGCAGACGCATTTCTTTTGAGCAGAGCGTCTCGCCTCAACGCAACAATAAGTTGAGCTGTAAACTGGTCTCGAAAAGCTTCAACACCAATGAATGTGGCGGCCCAAAGATTTGCAAATGTGGACCAGCTCGAATTTGTAGCCTTGCGGCAATAAATGAGCGATGACCATGTGAACTGCTTTAACAGCTAGGGCTAGCAGGCTAAATACAATCGGTATTTCATACACAACAAAATTTCTATCAATAGGTGAATTTGGAACGTTGTGTTCGATTACCAGCAAATATTTTGTAAAACCAAAGTGTTACACTGTCATGAGGCACATCTTAAGCTATGCCCACGATTACAAACCATCATTCTCAATATATGACTAAGATCATAGTACAGTCACCCCAAGCAGCAGAGGTGTTGAACCTTATTTAGACACTGTACATGACGTAGTTATTACAAGATTTGGTTGTCAGAGGAACAAACAACGCATGTTGCTTTTGAAACTTGTAGTTTCTAAAAGTATTAGAATTAAATAGATCTCACAATGCACATACAAGTGTACTTAATTGACAACATAAAAGGGAAAATTTGTAATGCCATGCAAGGGGCTAGACTTTTTAGGATAGTTTTTGAAAGAGAAAACTAGTATTGTTAGTTC